>CM021107.1:228486254-228538367 GCA_007115665.2 Sequoiadendron giganteum | reverse complement strand
CCCTCTCCTCCCCCTCTCCCTCACCCTCCCTCCCTCCTCCCCTCCCTTTCGCTCCTCCCCTCTCTATCTCCCTCTCCATCCCTCTATCTCTCCACCTCTCTCTCACTCTCCATCTCACCTCTCTCTATCACTCTACCTCCCCTCTCCTTCCTACTCTCACTCTCCTCCACTTCCTCCCCCCTCTCTCCCACTTCCTCCCTCTCCCTCGCCTCCCCTCCCCTCCCCTCCCTCTCTCTCTCTCTCTCTCTCCCTCTAAAAATGGACATATATTAGTGAGTTTTTTAAAATTTAGTAATATTATGTTTTGTATAATAATAATTATATTATATAAACAATAATATGCCCCCATCCTCCCCCTTCCCCTCTCCCTCTAAAAATGGATATCTATTAGTGAGTTTTTTAAATAAATTTAGTATTATATTAGATGTTATTTTATATATGATATATATAAAATAGTTTCTATTATAAAAATATAATGTATATAATACATAAATCATATATAGTAATATTACTATGTTATGTATAATAATATTGGTATATTTTAATAACATATAATTAATTTTTTAATAATATATTATTATAATATACAATAATTTATATAATTAAAAATATTATTTATATATTAAATTGCATATATACAATAATTTATATAGATAATGGAAGGGAAAGTGAGGCGTTGTTCAAAAATTTCAAACATTGCCCACAAACTTGAAAGTCGTGAGATTGGCAACAAAAAATTTACAATCTAATTTTTGTTCATTGTGAATAGATTGAAGCGACAGTTGTAGGAGACTGGTATGGGGTGTGAAAACAAATTTAACTCGTGGTTCATTATTTTCATTTAAGATTGTCTCAGGCTCAAGATTCTAGTAAGTCTAAAATAGTGATATTTTTAAAGCTACTTTTTGATGAAGATCACAGATATAGAGTTGGGGCACATTAATATGGAGGCCTTCAAAGAAGAGACTTTCTCCCTCGATGCTTCTCCCAGAGGTCAAAAGATAGCAAGTTCAGGATTAGCTCATGTGGCCTCATTCCCAGTTGCAGTTCAGTGTGCAGGACTCATTTTAGCAGCAACGACCTCTTACAACCTTGTCTTGAGAAAGTGTTATGATCCATGGGGTACCAAAATTATTGATCTTCCCCCAAATGATCAGAGCATTGTTTGACTTGCCCCATACACAAATTTGAAAATGACTTTAGAAGTAGAGGCCATTAAGATATATCATAAGGATATCAGTGGGCACCTTAGACACTTGAACAAGAAGCGACCGAGGATAGAAAGGAAGTCAGTGGCAAAGATACCACAAAATATTGTCAGATTTGACTTCTATTCAAAAATTGGGGATACCATCACCCTATTGTCTGGAGTCTTAAGTAAGGAAGAATCTAGGACCTATGAAACCTGGATGTTTCACTTTATTAATATCATTCTCAAAGGAGAAGCATTATTGGATTGGGGGTAGATCATTTCAGATTCTGTTCATGCCCAGATAACCATTGTCAAGGACACCATGCAGTTTTTCATGTCCTCTTATATAGTATATCTAGCAGCAAGAGTGGGCAACTTCCTACGTTTGACTACAATTCGCACATTGTTGATCTAGGGATTCAAGATTGAATCACTCATTTCTTTTTCCTGAAGCTACATATGGTAACTAAAAATATAAATCTTGCAAGATTTGATCCTTGGAAAAGGGTGTTTTTTTTTGTGTGGGGATGTAGTTGAGGGATATGAGGGAAAATTCCTCATATTCTTGCTATTTCCAGTCCTATTAAAGTTGGTTTTCAGTATTTGTTTGATTTGAAGTTGTGATCTAGTTGCTATACTACGCAAAAACATATCTTATATATTCAACACAAGGGAATGAGGGTGAAATGCTTTTCTCCATGTATTTCTAGTAGGGACCATAGGGAGGAAAGGATAAGTCTGCATTTAAAGGCAATCCTTTGGCTGAGATATGTTACTAAAGCCAATGATACTAAAAGAATTTTGTTTGCTAAGAAGATCCCTGGTCAGCTTAACTAAGGTGAGAGTTACATATCAAAAAATCATTTTTTTCAAATAAGAAACAAAAATATCTATTACATGAGATTTGTATTCTCAAATGAGACAAGCTCATGCAATGAAACATTACAACTTTCATTGTGGAGCCCCTGATTGATAGACCCAAAATATATGATAGTGTAGGATATGGACATCAAAACTGAAGCCCAAAATAAAAACAAGTTCAATGGAAGTCATTCTTTCCCAAAGAGCGCCACAGAGAGTAAGGGTAATAAATTACAAACCTCTACATGAGTTGCAAATTATTTGTAACACTATAAACATTGAAGAGGAGTTGAGGGACAATGGATGCAAAAAAAACATAAAAAATGGTGAAGCATACCTTACGCAACATGATATAAAGAAAATATATGCCACAACTTGTAAGGGTAGTGGCCATTGATTTTTCTCAGCAGCTTACGGGCATCAATTTCATTGTTTTCTATGCTCTGATGTTGTTCCATACAATTAGATTGCAGAAAAATGCCTCTATCATATCTGTTGTTACTGGGCTCTTCTTCTCCCCATGTTCTGTGACTTTTGTTTCAAGGAAATCAAGGATTTTTTTTTGCGAGATTAGACGTGAAATAACTTTATGATAACCTCCACATGGTTTTCTGGCTAAGTTTACAGGGCAGAAAAGAGATTTTGCAGCTTGACGGAATGGTTACAGATGTGAGACAGGTTTTGGCCCAACATCCACATTGTATATAGCCCATCGACTAATAAAAGAGCAGTAAGTTATTACCTTGGAGTGGCGACTAAGTCTTTCACCAGTCAATATTTTCAAATTATGTGAGAATATATGCAGAGCCTCACTTCCTTCTTCTTTTTCGCTCCCTCTTAATCATGGCGGGATCCTCTATTGCAATGGGCATCTCAGGGCCAGCACGTGGAGACAAATGCAGGGGTAGTCTAGCAGGGCTCTGGGGGTCTCCATGGGATCGAGGTGTGGTCTGTAAGTAGGCCAAAAGATGTGCATCCATGGGGGATTATAAGAAGTCACTGAAGTGAAAGAATTATATAGGCAAGACCAAGCCCAAGGGCTCCTTTTGATTACCCCATCAGACGTTGCTTCTCACCACAAGGCCTTTACCAACATGCGATGTAAAGCTGGCGGGCTTCAATCGTCCCTCTGTGAAAAGAAACAATGTCACCGGCTACCAGTTTCTTGTCCCACTATTGATAAAAAAAACTATCAAGTGCTGAAACAATTAAAGGGACCAAATAAATCGTGTCCCAAAGAGTAATCTAGGGGAGACAACTGATTTGATATCTAAGTGGAGCTGTAGAATTAATTACTTTGAAGATCCAAATAAATTATTGGTTTGTGCAGAAACTAATAGAGATTTCTTTACATGACATATGTCTTTTTGCTTAAATATGGAGCTGAAAAATGGTCGTCCACCAATTGAAGACAATTGGAAAAAAATGAAACTCTTTGTAAAGATGGAAAGGGGAAGTGGGAAAAATGAAAATTTCACAAAATGAAGTATTGAAACTATGACAAAAATTAAGATAGGAAAAAAATATAATATGGAAGGCATTACTAAGGGATAAGAAATCAATCGAGTGATAAATGATCATGAGATGAATATAATAACAAACCATAAAATTAAATATGGAAATTTTAACATAAAACCAAGAAAGAAATGATGAAGTAACAAGGCTGCAAATCTTATATTGAAATCTTAACAGACAAATTGTAGCCTTGAGGTAAAAGACAACTCTTACATAGAAATTTTAACTCTTACATAGAAAAGGTTGCAAACCAAGAAATTAATTATGAACTAACAAGAATGCAAAGCATATATCCTATTTGCATCAGAAAATTTGCAAAAGAAAAAAGGTTACTTGGATAGAGGCAACAATCAGGGATATGTCTGACAAAGATGAAAAATGGAGAATCTTCTAGAAAAACATGCAAAAAAATAGCAAAAAGGTAATATGTAATAAGAGAGGAGAGAGGGGAGAAGACTCCCCTACTTGAACTTTTGAATTGAATTTGAGAGACTTAAAAAGGGAAAACAATGAAAAACTTGAAAATTCAAAGATCGTTGATGAGATAACAAGAAGGTAGAAGTGATGTTTGGGCTGAATCGGTACCCTTGTTATCATGAAAGACAAAAATTTGTGTTGTAGGAGAATGTGCGCCAAGACCCAGTTATTATCATGAAAATTAGAAGATATATTGAAATACAATACCCAGGTCCCATAAACCGAGAACTGCTAAAAATTCATTGGTCACCCTTATTTACTTAAGGAGTGCCAAAATAGCATAGCAGGCCTTGAGAAATGCTCATCCTCTGATAAAGTTCCAAAATTTTCAGTTGTAGGAAGATTTTGATATTTTTTATCGGTGTACAGATGAAACATCCAAGATTGATGAAATATTTATAGCTCACGGTATTATATTTGCTTTGGCACAATCAATCTTTGTGCTGCATTTGATAGACACACTAATAAAAGGCTTTGTTATTTGAATTTAAGTCCACAGGAACTAATTAAATTCATGTACTATCACAGGATAAATAATTCTCTCATTACAGTGTTTGCTAATGTTTCAGATGGATTCTCATTGAAGTACAGAGCAACCCCTCTTGAATACATTAAAAGAGCTCAACCAGGTGTTGGTTTTGCTTTATTTGAGAGTGAGAAGCTGACTTGGCTTGGTATCGTAGAGTTTGATGATATCAGTGGGAATTTTTTTTACTTTTTCAGCTCATGATCATACTTACAAAGTATTTAATTCAAAGAACTATACACTCTTGTACTCCATATATGAAAAATAAATTGAAGTAAATACCACTGTTGGCATAATCCTCTTAATATCAAAAAGATCTGCTTGTGGAAGCATTCTTCCTCTAAAGATATTATCTGTAGAGGATGGGACTGTTTTGAAATCTATCAATCATGCACTACTACCCAATAAAAGGATTGTTTTTTTTGAGCTCTTCCATGAGAATATACTCATAAAACAAGAGAATGAATGTTTGCAAATGGTTGATGTTCAGAATGAAAAGATGATTGAAGTGAGAAAAAAAAAGTTCAAGAAGAAGCCTTGTGCATTTATTTTCTTGTATGAGAAACGATTATTATTGACATTTCATAGTGGGACTATTTATGTATGGAATTTGAAAGGAGAGTTGGTTGCTTCTTATAGAGACCACTTGCTAGGGAATCTTGGTTTAAACGTTCTTTTGACTAATGATGAAGAGATGCTTATTTCTTACGATAAAATTTATAAGTCCCTTGAATCTGATAAAAGAAATTGGTTTTACCAAAAAAAAATAAAGAAAAAGTAGTATTAAGTTTCTTGTGAATCATCATGCCCTTGTAGTGAATCTTGAGCTACTAATAAACAAAGGTATAAGGAATGGAATCAAGAAAAGGGTTCTGCAATGAGGAGGAGTGAGTCCTTGTTGCATGAAAGTTTTTTGTTGTCAAAAAAACTGACCAGCACTTACAGAAGAAACATTATTTTTTTGTTCTCTATCAGTTTGGCATTAACCTTAAAAAAAGGGAATAAATTAAATTAAATTAGAAAGGCCAAGCCTCTGATTGTGCATAATCTAGTAACACATAACTAAAGCTCAGGATGCCATTACAAGTGGGTTTCCCCAGGATACACAGGGGAGACTAAAGTGAGAGGTTGAGATATTATGGTGAAAAAGGAGGGATACTTCCCTCCTAACAATTTACTACACAGTTTCTCCAAAAGCATTAAAACTTCATTAACATATATTTTCAACTTGTGAACCAGACCAAAACCAACTAGTTTCAAATCTATTCTAATAAATTTATAGAAAAATACAAAATAAAAATGAGCAGAGACATTCAAGCATGTGTGTAAGAATTCCCCAAAAGTATTGACCTGTAAATTCTATGTTACTAACCTTAATTTGAAATATGAATTGGGGAGATGATCAGTCTAATGGTCGCTCTGCACAATATCAGCTCACATTGTTTTAGAAGGCTTGTGATTTTTAAAGAGCAAAGATAAATCTTCAGACATATTAATGATTGAATGTTTTAAGAAGGATTTAGTTGTCGTGTGTTTAGTAAAACAAATAATAGAATATTAGCATTTAATCCATCACATAATTTGCCTCTATTTCCACGTGTCTATCAACGTCGCGTCATTCTCACCACCTAATATCATAACTCTGAACATCAGTAAATAATAGAGTAGGCCATGACTGCGTATAGATAGTGTAGGGTCTCATGGGCTACATGACCAAATTCATTTGAAGGCATTACTAAGGGATAAGAAATTAATTGAGTGATAAGTGATCATGAGATGAATATAATGACAACTCTTACATAGAAATTTTACGTCAATGTAGGAGCTCTTGGAACAAAACCCTTCAGCCCAATGTAGGATGCAGATATGATCATGTTCAGTTCAAAAGTTTAGTGTATCATTTGGTTTAAGGGTTCATGATTATTTTGGCCAAATTATGATAGCTCATCTAATTAATAATTATTACAAAGCACACAACAAATAGGGGGGTTCACATAGTTTATTTATCAAGTAACCCTCTCTCCTATGAGGCTCTTTCAGGAAAAACCTAGATAATGAGAGATAAACTCAAAAGAACTATGAAAAGCAGAAAGGATTATCAGTTATAGATTTCCTTAGGAAGATGAGATGCAAATCCATATTTCATAAAGATAATTAGCCTTCTTTGGTTCTTTGTATTGGTTTAACTTCCAACCATTTTACAAGAGTTGAATATCTTCCAACTGAATTTGGCTATCCAATTTAAAACCGGAGCTAATAGTTCTATAAAACTCTAGATTCTTTGCCTCTGAGGGTAAAGTATGAGATGCTTACCCTTTTAACTTTTATTGGACAAGGCCTTCCATGTAATTGATATGTTTTACTTTTCTAGTAGAATATAAGATGAATTTGTTCCAAAAGGAAAATCTGATAGAGGAACCACAAACGCATTTAGAAAGAAATAAACTCTATCTCAGCAAAGGAAAGCATAGGCAGGGGATGGCGTTCAAATTCAAATAAATCTACTTCAAACATACTAACCTCCAGAACTGTAAGAAATAGTACAGAGAATAAAGCTATAGCAAGGCCTATTCAGATTATGATTTGATCTCTTTAGATTACTTGTTTTTAGGATACATAAATATTAAACATTTATCAAACAAGAATCTTAAGATCACCCTCTACTAGACTTGTTGACCCTAATGCCACACAGTAGATTCCATGGGTTTGGGGCTACGAGCAAACTTCTTGAGTTATGTTTTAAAATGCTTTTGGATATAGATACTCATCACCACATAGGTTCCTCCCATTGGTGGCCTAATGAAGCAAGAGGCCTGGTGACCAAATGAGAGGCACCACATAAGATAGATGATTTCAGAATGTCTTTCTGAAAAAATATCCTTCGATCAAAAGCCCTAGCTGAATGCCATCTTGTAATGGTGTAAGATGCTAATTCAATAAAGAATCTCTCTACCATCAAAAAAATCATCGATGGCTTATTTTTTTCTTGAATGAAACCTTTGTAAATGGTAAATGGATTAAATATACCATACAAGAATGTTCATTGACATATTTGTTAAATAATTCCCTACAGATGGATAATTTGCTACTTCAAACATACCATTCAAGAAATACCCATTCCCATATCTGTTAAAATTATCTCTTCCAAATAGGTAGATGGTCTGCCACATAAAATAGACCATACAATGCACGTGCTTATTGAAAGACTCCTTTTGAAAAGATGACTTGTTGCATCGAGTGTACCATACAAGAATGCCCCAACCAAGTTTGCTCTACATTTCAAAATAAACCCAGTGTTCAATGCCTAATGCCCTTAAGAAATCAATGGTCATTCTAAGGTTTGTATAGGTACTACAAAATAGTTAAAAGTTGGGAAAACCCAAACGATTCTTCACTTGAACATCCCAGATTGATGGAGCTGGTCTACATGAGGAATCTGTAAAATACTAAATGAGGCTTAATCACCACTTTCCTCTTAAATCCTGTCAGCAAATCTTCCTAAGAACCCTCACACCAATACTATTAACCCTAACCTTAATGAAACTTAAGGCATAAGCTCGTCACTTTAATGGAAGGAAAAATATCCAACAATACATTAAACTTTATTGAATGAATATAAGATCAGATGTTTATCTCCCCTTGCCCACTATAATTGGACCGCTAGTCTAATTAAAACATAAACCCACGATTTTAATGGGTGTAAAAGACCTTAAATAAAACCTAAACTATTACCAGAAAAATCTATGGAAAGCTAGAAAGAAGCAAGAAAGGTGAAATATCCATGGGTTGATTCTCTCATTCCTTGTCAATGTGGTGAGCAACGATATCCTCCTCCCTCTTCCATAGTTTTCTCTTTATTAGCTCCTCATCCATAGGGATCTTCACAATATTATGATCACCACCTAAACTCTGGTTGCATTGTTACAAATAAGTAGGGATCACCTTTTTGCGCCGCCTCAGAAACAACATAATCCCTGTATACTGAATTTCCCTACTTAAGCCATGCCCCAATTACAATAGGACCATGGATTTAGAATTGTCCTGCAAATGATAGAATAAAGAAAAAAATTCCATGCCAAATTGAAGTTAACATTGATGGTTGCCATGGATCTGAAGGTTGTATAAACGTTGAGCAGAGCTATGTATGAGTGTAGGGATAGAAATGGCTTAATTTGTATTTGAAGAGCCTTCAGCGCTACAACAGCTAGTTAGTTTCTTGATTTAAATTGTTGCTTTCTTTTGAGGTGATCTTTAATTTATATATTCTTTATTTAAACTGTTGATTTAAATTTTCCCTTAGAATGGCGGTATATTCCAAAGTTTATTTTTATATTTTTTAAACAGAGATGTGGATGTTTAAAATTATAAAATATAATTTTATAAATTATGTTAAATTACTTAAAGGTGAATAACTCATGCATTATGACATATGCATTGTGTGGCTTGCTCATGCATACAACTCACATACACAATGTGAAACTCAATATAATTATATGTACACATAGTGACCAACTAGCAAAAAGATGTGGTTAGAACCTTACTACAAACAACTTACCCTTTACCTAGTTCTCTAATGCATAATCCCTTAAAATTATCCCAAAAAAAAATAATAGTATTAGTTCATCCTATGCTACACTATGGGTCCCATCATTTATACCAATTCACTACCAAATATGAAGACAAGTGAGCATCCTTACTACTTGTGGTAATCAACAAAAAGGCACAACTATAACAAAAACAACACATTTGGCTATTAATAATATCTTCATAGCTTGTTGAACCATGTGAGTCAATAGATCTTAATATATATTACCTCCATGTAACTAGTGAAAGTTAGTCCCACTTAGTGTGAGGTAGCTCTTGAAATCTATCACCTACATGGTACTAGTGAAAGCTAGTTAAGCCATGTCATACCATGGGTGAATCTTAGCATTCATCATCTGCATTCCATCAGTGATAGTTAAACTCTAAGGTATGCCAATTACGCCCAACATATTTCACCTACACAATACTAGTGATATTCAATAAAAACCCCCGTGTATCATAACATACATATCTCCTAGAATATTGCATCTCTAGAATATGGTGAATGACATCTAATCAATATATTGTAAATAAATATATAGCATCCTTCACCTACATAGTATTTGTGATAGCTAGCTACCCATGTACCTATATCTGACTCAACTCTAACATGTGGATCCATCTTATAATCAAGCTAGAAAGAATACTAGGAAGGAGGAATTAATTATTTAAGTATTAAACCCAAACCTCGAATTTATTCCCTTAACTTTCACTACCAATTTAGGTTCATGGCATCCTTCACCCAAGGATTATTTACATACCCACTTCCAAATTGTATCAAATTCATATGTAGTTCTCCTCACTTTGATCTCTCAAGGATCAAACACATAGAATTCCTAAATTTAAGCTTTGATAACCACTCAAGAAAATTTTGCATAGAAGTGAGATGGTATATGAGGAAGACCATAGAAGGGATTAAAACCATCTAGTGCAAAAAATAATCATTTACCAATGGTCAATCCGAAATATTCATTGTTCCTCAAGTTTTATTAATTAATAATAAAACTCAAAATTCCTAAATTATTATTTCATATCTCAACAAGGTTCCTTTATATGATTCCCAAAAAATAAATAATTTTCACTAGTATTAAAAAGATCCAAGCATGTTCCTAGTTTAGCAAGCATATCCTAAAGAATTTTCATCCAAGGGCATTGAGATCTCAAATTAAACCTCACCATGTTATAATTCATAACTCAACATGAACCTCCTAAAGTCCCTTACAAAATAATCTCATTAACACATAGGCTAGGTTGGCTACTTATAAATAATAAAAAACCAAATTATGACCATTTCATAAAACTCATAATGTTCAAAATTGTAAAGTAATCACTAGTTCAAGTCTCCAAATATATCTATTAGGATAAATATATAGTTTCATACTAGATCTCTTTAAACCCTTTCAAATTTCTTTCTTGGTATAGAATGTTCCATTTATTTATGTCAAAATTTATTATAATTTTTATATCATTCCATGCTAAGTATAGGATTCTATACAAATCTATAGCTCAACTAACACTAATACCCACTTTATATGAAAGTCTTGTTATTAAAAAAATAGGTTTCATTATCCCACCTAATCTTATACATACAATTATTAACCTTATAACAATCAAATCCATACACAAAAATAATGTGTGCATATACTAATCAATATAATATAGGCATGGTCGTATCAAAGCATACGGAAAAATGAAATAGTCAATATATTGTCACAATATTGTCACAATACAAAAAGTATGAAAAAATACTTTTATGTCTTTAAGTGGAGTCCTAACATAATATGATTTAATGATATCAAGTATCATAATCATATCATATTATATATCTTTCTTCACAAAGCACATCATACATCAAGAAGGGCACATAAGAATCATCTAAGGTTCAAGGGACATACAATAGTACTTATAAAATTTCTATAACACCCATTTGTTTTGCTCTTATGATATGATAGTGTGTTTCTCTGTTATGCTTTGTTTTTTGTTAGTACCTTGAATATGATAGACTATGATGTTTTTTTATTATTTGATCGCTAACTTTAGAGAGATGTGGATTTTATATTATGATGTGATGGTACCTTATTCTGATGTTTTTATTATGACATGCTCTTGGTTAGCATCGTGGTTATTTGAATTAATATTGTTATATTCTCTTGAGTAAGATTATTGATGTTAGATTCGTCAATTTTGTGACATTGTATTGGTGAAGGGGAAGTAATTGCACCACTCGCTTGCGAGCGCCCTACGATTCCACAATTCTCTCTTCACGGTGTGTTTGATTATGATATATATGCATGTTCGATATATGATTTGTTTATAGGTTTACAGGTAAAGGATATCGACTCCACCTAGTTTCACAAGTTTGAGCATGTCCATTTCCCAATGGTATTGTTGATTGAGAGATAGTAGCTAAGTTTCCCGTGTCAAGCCACCACCCTAGTCATAGTGTGTCGTCAGTTTAGTCGAATTTGTTTTTATAATGTTGTTCAATTTTGCCTTGATTTTATTATGTTGCAAAATATGTTAAAGGGAAATAAATGATTTAATTATTTTAGTTGATTATTTAATAAATCTTGTTTATTATGTTAGAAGATTGTAATTTAATTTAATCTATTTGGTAAAATAATTTAATCTTAGGATTAAATTTATTTTATTGATTAATTAAATTTAAATTAGACATACTATGTATTTTAGAAATTATTAAAATATTTTAATTTCTAGAAATATCTTGAGGATTTGGTGCAGTTTGATTTTAAAAGATTTTTTTTTTCAACATGTGTTTGACAATATTAATGATGGTTGTTGGGAAAAATATTTTCACAAAGAAATTATTGGTTGTAACCATAAGAGGTGAGAAGCTTCTTCATGGAAAGAAGGAGAAGATATTTTGTGGGGAAAGGTGTTGGAAGATGAAGTACTCTGAGAGAGGGGGGGGAAGGGTTGAATTTCACTTGACGTACAACTTGAACTAAGACCTTGAAACAATTTTATGTAACCTTTTAATTGTAGAGTGAACATGGACAGGTCAATGAACTTTAACAACATAATGACTGGTCATAAATACTTTACTTAACCATGTCAAAACATAATTGTAATTGTTCATATTATACTACTTGAACAATTCTTTTTCAATGCTTTATTTTTACATAACTTTAGGCATGAGATTTGAACAGTGTTATGATATATTTAGACATTTATACAAGTATTAGAGTATATGTACCAACATGTGACTGAAATGAGAAACATAAAAATTTAAGCACATGGACTGAAAAACAAAATGCACAAATTCCATCACATAACACAATATTTTCCTGAGTGGAAAAACCCTCTAGGGGTATAAAAAACCACTCACAAATTGATCATGTTATTCATTCAAAAGAGCTCCAACTTTGTTACAATGATGGAGCACCAACTCAACACCAAAAATTTCGAAGCACCAACTTCAATAGGAGCACCAAATCCAACATTACAAGATTATAGGAGCACCAACTCAACACCAAAAATTCTAAAGCACCAACTTCAATAGGAGCACCGAATCCAACATTACAAGATTATAGGAGCACCAACTCCTTTACAGATTTAGGAACACCTATTTCAAGAAGCACCAACTTATTTTAAATCATTACAATTATAACATCCTATCAGAACCCTAGAAGTGAAGATTTTGCAACTCTAGAATTTCAATATAAGACAATAATGATTTCCAATGAGAACAATGAAGCATGTTGTATGAATATGACAATATATTCTTTTTGTTTTACAAGAACATCTCAAAACCCCTCAAAAATATTTTCAATACAATTCAATTGAAAAACATATGTTCTCTTTTTAATGACCCAGAAAAAACTAAGAACATGATAATCTCCCTTCTTTTCAAGTTACACACAATCTTTTCTCTATTCAAGTTCCCACACAAAAAACCTTCATGACCATCTTCTTAAAAGATACTTCAAAGAGGAAACTAACTTTTGAATGCAGTTACAATCTAACTGGAAAAATCAACTCGAGTTAAAGAATGAAACCCTAACAAATTTGTTTTGGAGTGAAACGAAAACTAGAAGCTCTAACAAAGCTTTCTTTCAAGTAAACCAACAAGAGATTAAGATTCATTTTAATACCTTAGACAAACTCCATTAATCTTTAAACAAAAAATGTCTTTACCTGTTCATGGTGAGAGGAAGACAAAAAATAACCACAAAGGTTTGTCGAGATAAACCATAACTGTCTGGTAGACAAGCAACATTATTCTCTCTTCAACTTCCTCTGTCAAGCTTTCAAAAGCTCAAAGTCAGCAATTTTTTGACCATTTTAGCTATGTACAATGCCTTTCAACTTTGAGCTAGTTCTTTACCCTGTTGGTTGACTAGAGAAATAGGTTTGCAAGTTCCTCATGGTAGCTAGGGTTCCAAACCCTTCACAAAATGATTTTTCCCTAGCTTTTCTTCCATTTACCTTCGAAGTCAATCAATTGACAAAATCAAAAGACACTAATTTTGAAGTTCGAAATGACTTATGTCATGTGAAATAAAAGACCTCATAATGAATATGAAAGTTTTGTCAAAACATTTTCAATAGATGCCGACACAATTATTTCCTCTAAACTTTTATATAACTAGAAAATATTATGCTATTTCCAAGTCTTTTCCAAATGTCGAACACAATAAACAATGAACATTATTACCAAATAGTCGATGCCATGTCACTCTCATAGTGACTTTTAAATATTTCCAAATACCTTCTATCGGCCTTTGATTGAAATCAATCACAAAACCATAAATCCCATAAACCATTGAATGATAAGAAAACTGAATTTTCCATGAATTCATTAAGATAAATGATCAAGATAAAATATATGCCCAAAGCAATGTGTCAGCCAAGTATTCTATGCAATGGCCTTTACTCCAAGTCAAAATCATTATCACCCCTTAATAAAGACTTAGGGAAACCTGATAGGGTTACATTATATGGTATGTGAAATGATCACCTTTATATCTTAGATCACTTTTGAATGTCAACTATGATGTCAAGGCTCATGCTAAGGATTCTCCTTTGGAAAAAAATCATGTAGAAGGCCAAATGAATATCATTAGAACCATCAAACAAATGGCATTTCCAGAACCCAGTATGAATTCAATTCTTCTAGGTAATGTGAGTTCAATATGGCTTTAGAAACATGAGTGCAATGATGTCACTAAGCCAAGATTCATAGAACAAAATGAATCAATAACCAAACTGCTTGAATCAGTGTAATTTCATGTTAAAACAATGAAACCAAGATCAAACTATAATAATATATCTAAACTTGAACCATCAAGGCCTTGGATACAATGTGATAAAAAACAAAGAGTCGTGTATCAAAGTATCCCACCTTATACACCAAACCATGACAAGTCAACTAATGCATTATTGTAATGATATAAAAAATATGTGTTGTATACCTTGATCTGCTCATACTCAAAACAAAAAACTTTGTCATAAAGTGTTATGAACCTGTATAATGCCATATACCTATAACAATAACATGCAATTGCAAATCAATTGAGAAAACAATGTGAATTACAAAGCATTGTATAATCAATGTTGACATTGTTGAAATCATTAATACAGATCACAAAACATTTTGACATCAAGGACAAACCACAAAACAATTGAAAGTCAACAAACTCCCCCTTTGTCCTTGATGGAAAAACACATATCAGCTCTCCCCCTTTTTGCCTCAATGACAAAGAATAAAAGAGGAGAATGTAAAATGCCATGAATAAAAAAACTAAATCCAACCAACACATATCCATCTGAAAAAACATTACTTTAGACATAAGCAAATAACTCTGGTGCATATAACAACTTGTATTCACATGAGAAAATACAACAACTCTGGAAGCCATAATAGTGACATGTAAATATCATAAAATCAAGTACTGTGAGATCAATATTATCAATGTATGCATCAATTGCACATCCTACAAATAGAAACTCATTGTTAAAAGAACAAAGGAATATCATTGTTAAGCACCCCAAGAATAAATACCTCTGCCATACATCAATGCCAAGCTTAGAATGCATAGACCACCAAACTATATTATAACCAATCACCAAAAATATTTTGTATCATTAAATATGCAAGAAACCTCTCTCTATGATATAGCACTCTTCAATCAACAAGCCAACTGTAGAAAATGAAAACATGTAGAACCAAGCTCTCCCTACAAATAAGTGGTATACAAAAATATATCCAAACTGGTATCATTACTCCTTTCCAAGTACGACACTTGAACAAGGATAGAGAGAATTCAACAAGTAGAAACACAAATTATTCAAGTTGTTTTAGATGAAGCCCAATTATCCTGAACCATATCAACAAAATAATGATCAACTGTGTGAACCAACAAAGTATTGTCACCTGCAAGCTAAAGACCATGAACTGCCAAGTAGCAACAAAGCACTGTTATACCAAAGCAACTATTCCATTGTCAAAGCATTGTCTTGTGTGAAATTTTTGCAAGAGATAACAAAAATAACTACCATCAAGTATACTATACTGTCAACATACAAAAAGAACTATCATAGATAGGAAATATACAAATAATTGTCACTATGTTCTTGCAACAATCGTCAAACACTTGTGTTTCTGAAAACACACATCATCGAGTTATGCAATTTTGTCACTTTATCATCTGCATACACATTGTTAGAACTCTAGTATTGCTACCATACCCCTGCAAGCGCCTTACATCTACAAAAAAAAAAATACCATTGGCAAACTATGACTGATATCAATCAATTGCCTGCTTATTACTGACATGTATCCAAGCAACAAATGTTGCTTTCACTGATGTTGTCTTGTCTTAAGTAATCATCACATGAAACCTGAAACAAATTAACTTGCCAATCTGAACATTAGACAAATAATATATGTAATCTAAACCATAATCCAATAACCAAAACGTACATAATACCATCCAGTGGAATATTCATAGATGAACTAAATGCAAATGTGTGTTGAACCAATGCTTAAGGAAACAAATGGTGCAAACAAAAAGAATGTCTCCCCCTAGCACAATTTTAAAAGCATTCAAACAAGACTATTTCGAGAATCCTTGAAACCCTATTCCACATTGCTTCATGAAGTAACATAATCTTTCTTCTCCATCTCCTCAGACATAGAGTTTCTAAAATTTTCTCTGCATATCATAGAGCCTTCCTCTTTATGAAGATAGAACAACTAAGTGTTGACTAACCAAACAACTAATATCAATTCTCTTGTTCATTCTCAAGGAAAAAAAAATTCTACAACTTGTTGCCATAATCACAATCCTTCATGTAATAAAAATTGCAAACTATTCCAAAACACGAACTAAACTGCAAAGATTTGATTACAGTTTATACTTTCAGGGATATAAAATAAAAATTTAAAGCACACCCTACAATCACAAAGATTTATTAGTGAAAAGAAATAGGAGGAAGATCATAGAGACTCCTCCTCAATTGATTAAGCACTTTCACACTAGTCACTTCATAGATATTTCCCTGTGTCCTTGAACCAACAACAACTATTTCTCCTTATTTCCTTTTAATCTAACACCCACAATCATCACAAAGAATACATAAATCTTGATCACATATTTGTGTCACACTTAACAAATTTTGTTTTAAACCTACTACATAATAAAAATCTGGAAATAAAATGTTATTACCAAAAACCATTGTGCCTTTTTTCCATAAGTTGTATGTAATCATCATTACCAAACCATACTAAACCAAAATCACCAAATTCAAGTTCAATAAAAATAATTATGTCCCATGTCATATGATGATAACAACCACTATCTAAGATCCATGTATTTTCAACTTTAACATGTAATTCAATTTGACTAAAGATACCTTTAGATTCTACATTGCTCCTTTTAGGCATCCAAACCAACTTAACTTTGTTTTGCATAGTTGTCTTAGAAATACTATTCTTTTTCTTCTTGTAGGAATATTTGCTAGATCTGCCATATTTATCTTTTACATTTACATATAGAAAATCACTTGAATCACTCATATAACCAAGACCTAAATTGTCTTCATAAGACCTTTGTTTATTCAAAAGATTTGTAAAATTATCAAATTCCTTTTTAAGATTGTTGATTTTAATTTCTAAGATACAACACTTTTCTTCCTTGAATTCCAATTGCATCCTTGTAATCTTAAGAATTTAAACTTGAAGTCTTAAACCAATAATTTCCTTTTACGTGATTAGAATCTTACTTACTAGATTCTCAATATCTTGCTCCATCTAAATGTTCTGATATACTAAGTTCTTCTTCAAATTTTAACTTTACTCAGAGAAGTTTTCAGTTCATTCTCAAAACCATTCAATTCTTTATTAAAAGCATAAGTCTCTGCAAGTCTATTTTCTTGCAATTCCATTTCATTCATTGTAGCCATAAATACAGTTTCACCTTTTAGATCTATTTTATCATTTTCTAAAATAGATTGATTATCTGATTCTTTATTTAAAGTCTTTTGTGAATCGACTTCAGCCATGAATAAAGTATCATCTTCATCACCAAGTGAGTCATCTGTCTCAATATCTGAGTCTTCTTTGGTAAAGAGACTCTTTTTCTTTTTGAAGTTAAACTTCTTTTTAGGATTAAAATCCTTTTTCTTATACTGTTTTTCTGAATTTTCATCCTCATTGGCTTGATCACCGTAAGGACATTTAGCAACAAAGTGTCCATACATGCCACAAGAAAAAAATTTAAAAGGCAACTTACCCTTATATTTCTTTTTGATTTTTTTGACAATAAGAGCTTCTTTCAAGTCCGATAAATCAGATTCACTAACATCTAATAGTTCTTTCTTTTCAGCCTTGAAGGTATTTTCTCTTGATGTAGAACCAGTATTACCGATTCTCATTTCATATGCAGTTAGAATACCTTGTATATTCTCCAAGGTAAGGTCATTAAAATGTTTCTTCTCTTCAAGAGTAGAAACCTTAGACTCAAATTTAGGTGGCAAAGTTCTGATTACTTTTATAACTACATAAAATTCTTCAACTATTTCACCTAAACCTCTTCTTGCATTTACAATTTCATCTACCCTTAGAAAATACTCTGCAATCTTTTCACCATCTTTCATTTTTAATTCTTGAAACTAATTTTTAAGAGTGAGTATCTTGGACTGTTTGACTTTGTCATTACCTTGATACACATTATCAAGCTTTTTCCAAATTTCAAAGGTTGATTTACAATGCATAACTTTAACAAACACTTCTTTTGTCAAACCACACAGAAGAGCATGTTTAGCTCTAGCATTTGTTTCATATTTTCTTTTCTTATCAAAATCAGTGGGTATTGATGTAGGTACATCATATTTGTTTTGCACAATATTCTAAACATCTAAATCAATAGAAATCATATATGTTTCCATTCTAATTTTCCAGAAAACATAATCAGAGCCATCAAACAAAGGAGCTGTTGTAACAGATGAACCTTCTTGCGCATGTGACATATTGACTTCCAAGACCAGAATCAACCCTAGGTATGCCACCTAATGCAGGGCCCTACGCTTTGATACCAATTGTTGGAATATGAATTACTCTGAGAGGGGGGTGAATCAGAGTATTATAAATTTTTCACTTGACTTACAACTTGAAGTAAGACCAACTTGAACTAAGACCTTGAAACAATTTTCTGTAACCTTTTAATTGCAAAGTGAACATGGACAGGTCAACAAACTTTAACAATAGAATGAATGATCACAAAGACTTTACTTAACCATGTCAAAGCATAACTATAATTTTTCATATTATACTGCTTGAATAATTCTTTTTCAATGCTTTATTTTAACATAACTTTATGCATGAGATTTGAACATTTTATGACAAATTTAGACATTTATACAAGTATCAAAGTATATGTACTGACATGTGACTAAAATGAGAAACATGAACATTTAAGCACATGGACTGAAAAACAAAATGCACAAATTCCATCACATAACATGATATTTCCTGAGTGGAAAAACCCTCTAGGGGTAGAAAAAACCACTTGTAAATTGATCATTTTGTTCATTCAAAAGAACATCAACTCTGTTATAATGGTGGAGCACCAACTCAACACCAAAAATTCTAAAGCACCAACTTCAATATGATCACCAAATCCAACATTACAAGATTATTGGAGCACCAACTCCTTTACAGATTTAGGAACAACTATTTCAAGAAGCACCAACTTCTTTTAAAGCACTACAATTATAACATCCTATCAGAACCCTAGAAGTGCACATTTTGCAACTCTAGAATTTCAATAGAAGACAATAATGATTTTCAATGAGCACAATGAAGCATGTTGTATGAATATGACAACATCTTCTTTTTTATTTGCATGAAAATCTCGAAACCCCTCAAAAATATTTTCAATACAATTCAACTGAAAAACATATGTTCTCTTTTTAATGACCAAGAAAAAACTAAGAACATGATAATCTCTCTTCTTTTCAAGTTACACACAATATTTTCTCTATTCAAGTTCCCACACAAAAAACCTTCATGATCATCTTTTTAAAAGATAATTCAAAGAGTAAACTAGCTTCCGAATGCAGTTACAATCTAACTGGAAAAATCAACTCGAGTTAAAGAATGAAACCCTAACAGATTTGTTTTGCAGTGAAACAAAAACTAGAAGCTCTTACAAAGCTTTCTTTCAAGTAAACCTACAAGATATTAAGCTTCCTTTTAATACCTTAAAAAAACTCCATTAATCTTTAAACAAAAATTGTCTTTACCTATTCACGGTGCGAGGAAGACAAAAACTAACCACAAAGGTCTGTTAACATAAACCATAACTGCCTAGTAGACAAGCAACATTATTCTCTCTTCAACTTCCTCTGTCAAGATTTCAAAAGCTCATAGTCAACAAGTTGTTGACCATTTTAGCTATCTACACTACCTTTTAGCTTGGAGCTAGTTATTTACCCTATTGGCTGACTAGAGAAATAGGTCTGTAAGTTCCTCATGGCAGCTAGGGTTCCAAACCCTTCACAAAATGATTTTTCCCTAGCTTTTCTTCTATTTAACTTCGAAGTCAATCAATTGAAAAAATCAAAACACACTAATTTTGAAGTTCGAAATGAATTATGTCATGTGAAATAAAGACCTCATAATGAATACTAATCTACTGTAAAAATATTTTCAATAGATTCCAACACAATTATTACCTCTAATCTTTCATACAACCTGAAAACATTATGCTATTTCCAAGTCTTTTCCAAATGTCGGCCACAATAAAAAATGAACATTATTGCCAAATAGTCGATGCCATGTCACTTTCATAATGACTTTTAAATATTTCCACATACCTTTTGTCGGCCTTTGACTAAAATCAATCACAAAACCATAAAGCCCATAAACCATTGAATGATAAGAAAACTGAATTTTCCATGAATGCCATGAGATAAATGATCAAGATAAAATATATGCCCAAATCAATGTGTCGGCCAAGTATTTTATGCAATGGCCTTTATTCCAAGTCAAAATAATTATCACCCCTTAATAAAGACTTAGGGAAACCCAATAGGGTTACATTATATGGTATGTGAAATGATCACCTTTATATCTTAGATCACTTTTGGATGCCGACTATGATGTCAAGGCTCATGCTAAGGAGTCTCCTTTGGAAAAAAATCATGTAGAAGGCCAAATGAATATCATTAGAACCATAAAAAAAATGGCATTGCCAGAACCCAGTATGAATTAAATGCTTCCAAGTAATGTGAGTTCAATATGGCTTTAGAAAAATGAGTGTAATGATGTCACTAAGCCAAGATTCATAGAACAAAATGAATCAATCACCAAACTGCCTGAATCAATGTAATTTCTTATTAAAACAATGAAACCAAGATCAAACTGTAATAATATATTTGAACCTAAACCATCAAGGCCTTGGAGACAATGTGATAAAAAACAAAGAGCCTTGTATCAAATTATTCCACCCTATACACCAAACCATGATAATTCAACTAATGCATTATTGTAATGGTATAAAACATATGCCTTGTCTCCCTTGATCTACTCATACGAAGAAAAAAAACTTTGTCATAAAGTGTTATGAACTTGTATAATGCCATATACCTATAACTATAACATGCAACTCTAAATCAACTAAGAAAACAATTTGAATTCCAAAGCATTGCATAATCAATGTTGGCGTTTTTGACATCAAGGACAAACCACAAAACAACTGAAAGTTAACAAAAGGCTGTTTAAAAAAATTAAGTTTTGTTATTGTATTCAGTTGTTGAAATTTTGGAGAAAAAATACAGTCTTGGGAAACTTCGTGTGTTTTGGAATTTTATTTGTTTCTGGAGGAAGCTCTAGTTGATCTAGAGGAATCTTGGTTCTGTGGAAGAGGCTCTACATCAATTCACATCTTCTCAGGGTTTGGATTTCAGGTTCCTTTACTGTTCTAGTTAATTTCATTTTGAAAAAAAAATATTAGATTAGATTACTGTCTGGAAAAAGATTATTAAGTGTACAAATTATGAATCTTTTGGGTTTTTTTTAAATTGAAAATCCTGTGTGTGAAATCTTCTGTAAAAATGAAATCTTTTGTAGAAATGAAATATTTTGTTTTATCTATTGCAAGTTTTAAATTGGGATTTTTTTAGACAATGATGAACCCAGAAGAAAATATTAGGGATGTGGAAAATTCTTTGTTGGGAAGAAATTAAACTCTCTGTAGAAATTCTTCTGTAGGAATTAACCTCTCGGGAAATTTGGGTAAAAGTTTTTTGTAGAGAATTAGTGCTCCAAATTACTATTGGATTTGTTTTTGTAGTAAATTATTGCTTTTGATTAAATTATTTGTGTGAAAAAAGTCTAGAAAAAAATCCCTTGTGTTGAAAATTGCTTCTCTCTATAAAATTTGGATATTTTCCTGTAGATGTTCATTTTGTGAAAATAATTTGCCCGATTAAAGTATTTGTATTGAATTATTCATATATATATATATATATATATATATATATATATACATTTATTGGTTATGGTTTTTCCATATTAATATTCCCTATAGAAATTTCTATAGTTTAATTAACTTTCGTACGATGAAATCAACAATAAATCATAGGAGAAACAAATTCAAATTACTAGAGGTTTATTTTGTTTATTTATAGTAGGGGAGGTTGGGGCTCTCCCCACAGGCGCCCCCATGGGAGGCGTTGTGGGGGAGGTAGCACCCAATGCTGCCCCATCCATAGCCACCCCCATGTAAATGGGGGGTTCGGCTGTGTGGGGAAGCCAACTCCCCCCAAAAAATGCACACAAACCCTTCCTTTGTTTTGTTCACCATGGGAGAAGTAAAGAGGATTAGGATGTATACTATTCTCATTTTGGGAAAAAAAAATTAGAAGTGTTAGTAAGACTTCCAGATGTGCAAATTTAGTTGGGAGTTGTTGTAATTTATTGTCAGCCCTTTTGGTTTTCCCTTGGGTAGTGTATTGTCATTTTCAGTAAATCACCCAGCTTCCATGAACAGGGATGTGGTGTCTTTATGTTTTGGATGGGGATTGAATAGTTGTATGCATTCTCTAGTTACCTTTGGCTGTGGATAAATTTCACGTGTTGGCACTAGGAGAGTGACTCTTGATGGGGGCTGAGGTCTGGGAAGATCTAGCGGGGTAACCCATGCAACCTTGTGGTGACACTCCTCCTATGTCAGTAGTATGTTTGCATCACTGATTTATTTAATTATTTAACTCTGGAAGCATTGTACCCAATGAGTTAGTGTTGTACTAGTAATTGTTAAGTTCAGTTATGTGTTAGCCTGTGTAATACCCCTTCGTTTTGCCTTCTGGTTGGACTGTGTGTCCTTGTGCGGGTATGTTGCCTTGATGTGTTTCTAGTTATTCAGACGTTATCTTTATTCCATGCTTTGGATTAGCATAGTGGTTATTTGAATTAAAGATGATTATGCTTTGAATTATATCAACATGTTAGAATTGTCAGTTAGCTGCAGTGTATTGGTGAAGGGGACGGTATCGTATCACTCGCTTGCGAGTGCCCTACGATCCCGTGATTTCCTCTTCACGGTGTGTATGTTATGCTGGTTATATTATATGTTGTTGGTTACTTGATTTGTAGGTTGACAGGTACAGGACATCGACTCCACATGGTTTCACAGGTTGGAGCGTGTTCAATACCCAACGATATTTGATTGGGAGATAGTAGCTAGGTTTTTGTGCTAGGTCGTCACCCTAGTCCTTGTATGTTGTTAGTTGTTTGTCAGGGTGTGTTGTTTTGGATTTTGTGCCCTCTCTTCGTTATTTAATTGCAAGTTATTGGGTGATTTAAATGGCTTAATGTATTTAAGTTGTGGATTGATTTAATCTGGAATTATGACGAAATATAATCTAATTATTATTAATTTAATTTAATTAATAAATAATTAATCTATTTATTAATTAATTAATTTTTTGATGTTGAAAGGATTTAAATTATTTATGTTGAAGTTATTGTGTTATTTGTTGAATTTGAAAATAAGAAAATGCATGAAAGTCAAATTGTGAAATTTGAAATTGAAAAATTGAAAATTGAATTAAAAGTCAAATTAGAAGTTTGAATTCAAAAATTAAAGAAATTAGATATTTTGCATTTTTTGTTTTCAAGAATTTATTAGGGTGGTTGAAGGATTTTAGGGAAAAATCCTTATGTTTGAATTTTTCTCTCAATTTTGGATCTTGGAGTTGGGAGAAAAGTTTGAATTTGAGAGAGGAAGCATGTTTCAATTTTGTGGGTTTTTGGATTGGAGTTGTGAAATCTTGTGGAACTGGATTTGGAAGCAAGGTTGGGAGCTGAGCACCATTTTGGATCCTCTCACCTCAAAAATAAAACCAGGTTCATTCTTTGTAATTTGATTGTTTTGAAGAAAAATGTGTATTCATTTATATTTTGATGATGAAAATAATGTAGGAAAACTCAAAAAAGACCTATTCTATGTTAGATTCTTCATGGTGATTTTGTTGGTAAATCTCAACCCCTTTTGTTTCCCTCTATTTGGGTTTCTCATGAAAATAAAAAGTGTTCTTGGCTGGAAATAGTTTTTTAGAGTTTATTTCCTCAATAAATTTTATAGTTTCTTTGTGAATATATATATATATATATATATATTCATATATATATGTTTTGTTTTACTTCATAATATTGGAGATGGGTATAAAGAAAAACTCATTTTTTGTTATTATAAATTCGGATTTTGTTTGGGAAGAGAAAATAATAATAATAAAAAAAAAAATGAAAAAAATCCGTAGGAAATTTTCAAAGGAAAACATAAAAAAAAAAAAAATTAAAAAAATAGTGTTGGGGAGGCGTTGGGGGCTCACCTCCCCACTGCGCCCCCATGGGAAGCACATGGGGAGGGAGCCGCGCCCAGCGCAGACTCCCTCGGCTACCTTGCGGCTGGCTGTGTTACACAGCCGTCGCCGCCAGTAATGGCGGCCGGCTGTGTAACACAACACCGCCGCCTCCTCCACCTCCGCTCGACCCTGCGCCCTCCACCGCCCCACTAAAACGCACCGCCACTGTGGAAAACCGTGGCCTTAGGGTAAACCACGGACTTAGGGTAAACCGTGGCCAAAGGAAAGTCGCAGCCGCCCTGCCCTAAAATGTGGGGGCGCAGACTGAGGAAACCGCGCCATTTCGTTTGCCCTTTTTTTTAATTTTTTTTTTTAATATATAGTATTTTAATATTATATTTTATAATATTAAATATTAATAAATAATATTTGATATTATATTTTATAATTTTAAAATATTAATATATTTTGTTATTTGGAGTAAAATAAAAGCATAGATTAAATGAATTTATGAAATTTAAACTGTTGGGCAAAAGTTCAAATTATTTACTTGATTTAAATATAAATTGAATGATTTAAAACATTGGATTTATAGTCAAATTATTGTTTTTATTTTAAACAATAGATTTGAGAGAAAAAATGTTGATTTTGAGATTAAAGTATTAAATAATGAATTAATCGATTTATTTTATAACGATTTTGTTTGTAAACATTATTTTTAGAGAAAAATAGTTTTGTATTTAAACAATACAGTTTCCTGTTGAGTTAAATATTTGTTTTAAGATGGCCATAGAGAAATGAGGCAACAATGTTTATTTCAAATAGACATATTTTGAATTATGGAAATAAATGGTTACTTTATTATTATCGAAATGCTAGTGAGGGATTAAGTATTAAGTTTTTAATTTCTCCCTTGTCTAGAAAAGACGTACTTTAATTCAGTGTATTTAATGCAATAAATTATTGAATGATTATGTGGAAAATGGATTTAAAATATCCAAAGGTAGCTTCTTTCAGATGCTTTCAGTGAACCTTTCCTTCATGATTCTAGTTTTTTGGGAAAAGGTGTTTTGTTCATAAGTCTTCCAGATGGGACTTATAGTTCAGTGGTTGTCATTTGTGATGTCAACCTATTGTGAATTCTCTTGGATAGTGCATGAGGATTGTGTCTATGTTAGTACCCGATTTCCACGAACGGGAATGTTTTGTGCCTCCCGACAAAGGAGTGGATTTTGTAATGTGTGCCTCCTTGTCAGGAGCGGTTAGGAGCGGTTTTGTTATTGTTGTTACCTCCAGTGTTTGGAGATGTTTTATCATGTTGCCTCCTGAGAAAGGAGTGGACGTGTTATCCTATTTGTTGCACCTTGGTACCATTGATGTTTGGTTGGTGTGTGTTGTCATGTAGAAGAGTGGCTTGTAACGGGGGCCGGCACATGAAGTGGTGCCAGGGTAACTCGTTATAAGTGGTTTAATCAAGTGATAATTAGATGCAACACTTAGAAGTTTAGGACTAAATTCACACTAAAAAATATATTAATGCCTCACTCATGGACCCAAGTGCTCGGTTAGGTTTGGGATGGGTGGGAAGGTCGGTGACGGCAAGGTCATCTATCTTGTCTGTACGAAAGGTATTTGATTCTGCATTAGTAAGTATGAGGGCCAGGGATCGGTAGAGGCCACCATCTGATGATCCACCGTGGGTAACTCATGATGAGTTGTGCGATGACACTCTATCTAGGACAACAGTTGGTTTCTGATTTCGTATTAGTATGTATGAGGGCTGGGGATCGGATTGGGCCACCATCCGATGATCCATCATGGGTAACTCATGGTGAGCTATGTGATGGCACTTTGTGTGACCATAGTTGGTCCTTGTTTATTGTGGGTATGGTTTCCGTAACATACCTGATGTGACCATGGTTGGTGTTTGATTATGTGTATGGTTTTCTTATCATACTTGTCTTGCTTTATTTCTAGAAGCAATGTGACCTTGTAGAGTTGTACTTGTGATGTACTTGCATGGTATCTGAGTTGTACATGTGTTGATCTTATGTTGTACTTATGTTGTATTTGAGTTGTACCTTGGGATGTACTTGTGAGGTTCATGTGATTGGTTGTTTCAGTTTGGTTCAATTTATGTTAGCCTGTGTCTAGAGGTAGATGGTCTTGGCAAGGATTCTTGGTTACTATCTCCTAGTATGGGGGGTGGGCCTTTGGGTTCCACTTGGTTGGGTGGCATGCATCTAAATCCGTTGGGTTCTTTCTTCATGTTCATGTGGACGAGACTTCCTGTTGGAGAGCTCGTTGGTTGCAGTATCAATTCTTGCTTTATTTCATTTCAATTGTTCTTATATCACTTTACCCCTCTGTTGTTATCGAGGTGAAAGTTGTAATTGTAATATATTTCTTGGACTTGCCTCATTTGGGGAATGAGCGTTGTAATCTTATTGTTTAATTGTGATTAATGAAATGGAAAGTTATCTTTATGCTTTGATGAAGTTATCTTTTGGGAATGCATGTGCTATATTTATTTAGTAATTAATGACATGGTTTAATTCATGTTTTTTGTTGGGGTTCTATATAACCTCTGTCTCGTAACCTTAGAGGTTGTTGGCATTAGTTAGCGAACTTACTTGTTAATTATACTTTAAAAAAAAAAAAATTATGTTTAAGTAGTTAAATGCAACTTCCTCTAGGGTTGCGTGGTGGGGTGTTACACATGGTATCAGAGCTTAGGTTTAAACACTAGGTGCTATGGGATTATGATGGAACCATTAAGCTTTTGGCTATGTGGGTTTTGCATTGTGTACCTCACTTAATACCTCGGTGTGTAAATGAGGTATTGATTTGGTGCATTATGTGTGAGGGAGTTATATCCCTACGTGTTTGTAGGCTTCCAGGGGTAAGCCTAACCCTAGGGGGGGAGGATGTAATACCCCTCCATTTTTCCTTCTGGTTGGACTGTGTGTCCTTGTGCGGGTATGTTGCCTTGATGTGTTTCTGGTTATTCAGACGTTATCTTTATTCCATGCTTTGGATTAGCATAGCGGTTATTTGAATTAAAGATGATTATGCTTTGAATTATATCAACATGTTAGAATTGTCAGTTAGCTGTAGTGTATTGGTGAAGGGGACGGTATCGTATCACTCGCTTGCGAGTGCCCTATGATCCCATGATTTCCTCTTCACGGTGTGTATGTTATGCTGGTTATATTATATGTTGTTGGTTACTTGATTTGCAGGTTGAAAGCTATAGGACATCGACTCCACCTGGTTTCACAGGTTGGAGCATGTTCAATACCCAACGGTATTCGATTGGGAGATAGTAGCTAGGTTTCCGTGCTAGATCGTCACCCTAGTCCTTGTATGTTGTCAGTTGTTTGTCAGGTTGTGTTGCTTTGGATTTTGTGCCCTCTCTTTGTTATTTAATTGCAAGTTATTGGGTGATTTAAATGGCTTAATGTATTTAAATTATGAATTGATTTAATCTGGAATTATGTTGAAATATAATCTAATTATTATTAATTTAATTAAATTAATAAATAATTAATCTATTTATTAATTAATTAAATTTTTGATGTTGAAAGGATTTAAATTATTTATGTTGAAGTTATTGTGTTATTTGTTGAATTTGAAAATAAGAAAATGCATGAAAGTCAAATTATGAAATTTGAAATTGAAAAATTGAAAATTGAATTAAAAGTCAAATTAGAAGTTTGAATTCAAAAATTAAAGAAACTAGATATTTTGCATTTTCTGTTTTCAAGAATTTATTAGGGTGGTTGAAAGATTTTAGGGCAAAATCCTTATGTTTGAATTTTGCTCTCAATTTTGGATCTTGGAGTTGGGAGAAAAGTTTGAATTTGAGAGAGGAAGCATGTTTCAATTTTGTGGGTTTTTGGATTGGAGTTGTGAAATCTTGTGGAACTGGATTTGGAAGCAAGGTTGGGAGTTGAGCACCATTTTGGATCCTCTCACCTTAAAAATAAAACCAGGTTCATTCTTTGTAATTTGATTGTTTTGAAGAAAAATGTGTATTCATTTATATTTTGATGATGAAAATAATGTAGGAAAACTCAAAAAAGACCTGTTCTATGTTAGATTCTTCATGGTGATTTTGTTGGCAAATCTCAACCCCTTTTGTTTCCCTCTATTTGGGTTTCTCATGAAAATAAAAAGTGTTCTTGGCTGGAAATAGTTTTTTAGAGTTTATTTCCTCAATAAATTTTATAGTTTCTTTGTGAATATATATATATATATATATATGTATATATGAATATATATATATATATATATATGTTTTGTTTTACTTCATAATATTGGAGATGGGTATAAAGAAAAACTCAGTTTTTGTTATTATAAATTTGGATTTTGTTTGGGAAGAGAAATTTTTTTTTTTTTTTAAATGAAAAAAATCCGCAAGAAATTTTCAAAGGAAAATTTAAAAAAAAATAAAAATTAAAAAAATAGTGTTGGGGAGGCGCTGGGGGTTCACCTCCCGACCGCGCCCCCATGGGAAGCGCATGGGGAGGGAGCCACGCCCAGCGCAGACTCCCCCGGCTACCCCACGGCTGGCTGTGTTAAACAGCCGTCGCCGCCAGTAATGGCGGCCGGTTGTGTAACACATCACCGCCGCCTCCTCCACCTCCGCTCGGCCTTGCGCCCTCTGCCGCCCCACTAAAATGCGCTACCATTGTGGAAACTGTGGCCTTAAGGTAAACCGCGGCCAAAGGAAAGTCGTGGCCACCCTGCCCTAAAACGTGGGGGTGTGGCCCGAGGAAACTACGTCATTTCGTTTGGCCTCTTTTAATTATTATTTTTTTTTAATATATAGTATTTTAATATTATATTTTATAATATTAAATATTAATAAATAATATTTTATATTATATTTTATAATGTTAAAATATTAATATATTTTGTTATTTGGAGTAAAATAAAAGCATAGATTAAATGAATTTATGAAATTTAAACTATTGGGCAAAAGTTCAAATTATTTACTTGATTTAAATATAAATTGAATGATTTAAAACATTGGATTTATAGTCAAATTATTGTTTTTATTTTAAACAATAGATTTGAGAGAACAAATGTTGATTTTGTGATTAAAGTATTAAATAATGAATTAATCGATTTATTTTATAACGATTTTGTTTGTAAACATTATTTTTAGAGAAAAATAGTTTTGTATTAAAACAATACAGTTTCCAGTCGAGTTGAACATTTGTTTTAAGATGGCCATAGTGAAATGAGGCAACAATGTTTATTTCAAATCGACGTATTTTGAATTATGGAAATAAATGGTTACTTTATTATTATCAAAATGCTAGTGAGGGATTAAGTATTAAGTTTTTAATTTCTCCCTTGTGTGGAAAAGACGTACTTTAATTCAGTGTATTTAATGCAATAAATTATTGAATGATTATGTGGAAAATGGATTTAAAATATCCAAAGGTAGCTTCTTTTAGATTCTTTCAGTGAACCTTTCCTTCATGATTCTGGTTTTTTGGGAAAAGGTGTGTTTTGTTCGTAAGTCTTCCAGATGGGACTTACAGTTCAGTGGTTGTTGTTTGTGATGTCAACTTGTTGTGAATTCTCTTGGATAGTGCATGAGGATTGTGTCTATGTTAGTACCCAGTTTCCACGAACGGGAATGTTTTGTGCCTCACGAGAAAGGAGTGGATTTTGTAATGTGTGCCTCCTTGTCAGGAGCGGTCAGGAGCGGTTTTGTTATTGTTGTTACCTCCAGTGTTTGAAGATGTTTTATCTTGTTGCCTCCTAAGAAAGGAGTGGACGTGTTATCCTATTTGTTGCACCTTGGTACCATTGATGTTTGGTTGGTGTGTGTGTGTGTTGTCAAGTAGAAGAGTGGCTTGTAATGGGGGCCGACACACGAAGTGGTTCCAGGGTAACTCGTTATAAGTGGTTTAATCAAGTGATAATTAAATGCAACACTTAGAAGCTTAGGACTAACTTCACACTAAAAAATATATTAATGCCTCACTCATGGACCCAAGTGCTTGGTTAGGTTTGGGATTGGTGGGAAGGCTAGTAATGGCAAGGTCATCTATCTTGTCTGTATGAAAGGTATTTGATTCTGCATTAGTAAGTATGAGGGCCGGGGATCGGTAGGGGCCACCATCCAAGGATCCACCGTGGGTAACTCATGATGAACTGTGCGATGACACTTTTTCTAGAACAACAATTGGTTTCTGATTTCATATTAGCATGTATGAGGGCCGGGGATCGGACTAGGCCACCATCCGATGATCCACCATGGGTAACTCATGGTGAGCTATGTGATGGCACTTTGTGTGACCATAGTTGGTCCTTGTTTATTGTGGGTATGGTTTCCGTAACATACCTGATGTGACCATGGTTGGTGTTTGATTATGTGTATGGTTTTCTTATCATACTTGTCCTGCTTTATTTCTGGAAGCAATGTGACCTTGTAGAGTTGTACTTGTGATGTACTTGCATGGTATCTGAGTTGTACATGTGTTGATCTTATGTTGTACTTATGCTGTATTTGAGTTGTACCTTGGGATGTACTTGTGAGGTTCATGTGATTGGTTGTTTCAGTTTGGTTCAGTTTATGTTAGCCTGTGTCTAGAGGTAGATGGTCTTGGCAAGGATTCCTGGTTACTATCTCCTAGCATGGGGGGTGGTCCTTTGGGTTCCACTTGGTTGGGTGGCATGCACCTAAATCCGTTGGCTTCTTTCTTCATGTTCATGTGGACGAGACTTCCAGTTGGAGAGCTCGTTGGTTGCAATATCAGTTCTTGCTTTATTTCATTTCAGTTGTTCTTATATCACTTTACCCCTCTGTTGTTATCAAGGTGGAAGTTGTTATTGTAATATGTTTCTTGGACTTGCCTCATTCGGGGAATGAGCATTGTAATCTTATTGTTTAATTGTGATTAATGAAATGGAAAGTTATCTTTATGCTTTGATGAAGTTATCTTTTGGGAATGCATGTGCTATATTTATTTAGTAATTAATGACATGGTTTAATTCATGTTTTTTGTTGGGGTTCTATATAACCTCTGTCTTGTAACCTTAGAGGTTGTTGGCATTAGTTAGCGAACTTACTTGTTAATTATACTTAAAAAAAATAAAAATATTTTGTTTAAGTAGTTAAATGCAACTTCCTCTAGGGTTGCGTGACGGGGTGTTACAACCTGTGTCTAGTGGTAGATGGTCTTTCCTAGGGAACCTTGTTATTGTCTCCTAGTATGAGAGGTGGGCCTTTGGGTACCACTTGGTTGGGTGGAATGTGCACCTTACTCCATTGGGTTCCCTTCGTATGTTCATGATGGTGAGATCTTCTAGTTGGAGAGCTCGTGGGTACCATTTGATATGTTCCTTCCATTTGATTTATTGTATTAGTTTTCATTTGTATTTATATTACTCCTCAGCTGTATTCTAGGAGGACTCTTGTAAATTGTAATTTTTTTGCACGATCTTCCTCATTCTGGAAATGAGTATTGTAAACATTATTTGTAAGTAAATTTAATCTTTGGATCTTTATGTACTTCTTTCTTATGTGATGTTTAATGATTTGAATGTATGTACTTGAAATTCATAAGTAATTAATTATATGCTATAGATGAGTTAATGTTTATTTTATGGGATTCAGATGTAACCTTAGTCGCTTGCCTTAGAGTATGTTTGTGATAGTGTAGTGCACCTTTCATGTTATTATTACACTTTAAAAGAAAAAAAATTGTACACTTTTGTAGTTATAGCATCTTCCTCTAGGGTTACGTGGTGAGGCGTTACATATGGTATTAGAGCCCCAAGTTCATACAATGGGTACTTTGGGTACATATGAGCCCATTATGTTGTCCTTGTGAATCTTTTAGTGGAGTTGTTAAGTTATCACAATGTTTATGGCTTTGGAATTGTGCATCATGTGCTCTGAGGAAAAGAGTAGAGTGAAAGAAAAATGATAAAAGGATATGGATGAAAATTAGTGATATGTATCACATGGGATATGAAAGTAGATGTACTTATGGAATTATGTATATAATTGTACCCCCCTGCAAATGTGAGGAACTAGTAACTATGTATTGGTTGAGTGTTGTGAATACCTCATACTTGATTTGTGTGTCCATGGGATGGTGATACTAGGTACCCATCCATGGGAAAAAGTTGCATGTTGGTGTGGGATTAACCATATCATTATGTGTGTTTGTATGCTTGTACCTGATTAAGGGCCAACACACATGTGGTTGAAAACTTATACATATAAGAGTAACCAAAAGTTAGTTTCATAGATTATTTTTCTTTTGGTTCTTTAGCCCCTCAATCCATGAAGGGATAGTAGCAACCACAAAGTTCCTTGGGTGGAGTGTGCAGCATACGCATATTGCGACACAGAGTGGTCTTAGCTCAACCAATCCCAAGGAAACGTACCCAATACTTTCCCTTATGATGGATCAAGATACTTAATCCATATGTGCAGCCCAAGCCCCATAGATTTTATTACAACAACATTGGTTTTTTATTTTATGCTTGGTTGTTCATAGAGACGTTGATCTAACATTATTGAGTAAACCTTGTTTGTATGAGAGGTGAAGCTCGAGTAGCCCCATATTACTATTATCATATTTATATTATATATACTATATCTGCACATGTTCCGAGATGATGCAACAAATACGATGTCACACCTCATTGATGTTCCAACATAGTGTTGGTGATGATGTTGTGATATACTGTATCTACACGTGTTCTGAAATGATGCAATAGATACGATACCACACCCCACTGATGTGCTGACATAGTGCTAGTGATGATGTCCTGTTAAATGATGCCACATGCATAGACATGTGAAGGCACACTATGAGATTTTGTTATGATATCCTACTTGTGTGATGAGCATTATGGGGCCTTGAACACTTGTAGAGGGATACTCATGGTTTCTTCAACAGTGTTTGGTCAGGTAGCATATGAGTAGGTCCTATCCATGTATACCTCTAGCTACAATGAGTACTTGCATGTGCCTTTTCCATAAGGTATCGCTATGTCAGGTGTGTTATGTGCATGGCTATTTCCATGGAGCCACAAACACACTGCCATGTGGCATATGACTAGTGTGTTCCTTTCTCGACTGGCGTATGGCCAAGTCAAGTGATGACGTGATGTTGGGCATAGTCGTATAGTGCAATTTTAAAGATTGTGGACTTTCTTTATGACCTTGGTGGCTAAACTAGTTTATCTTTATTGTTTTCAATGTCGGCAATGTGTCATATTGTGAATCCTCTCCAAGGATGTATGAGGCACACTTGGTGAGTGTATACGAGGAAGCAAATGCAAGGAACATTAAGGATGGGGGTATGTGAGGTTGTTACTCAGCTACGACCCATTAACCACCTATGTGTGATGACTATCTCTTGGAGGCTAATCACCTTATACAACAAGAGACGGGTCATTGTGGTCTTTTTTTAATGGTCTCACCATGTGTGTGGCCTAACACCATCAAGCCACTGATACGATGTATGGATTATGTGAGATGGATATTGACTCTTGGTTCATGAATTATGTATCATGGTTTAGTATGCTACTTTCCAGTGTCTAGATAGACCCATGTGTGGCCTTGTGTTGTGATTTTTGTTGATGTGCATTGGTATGTATGTGAAGAATTTATGTTAAATCATGAATATGGTGCTTGATGATTATCTGTTATTATATAGATTTTGTACTATGAATGTTTGGAGACTTCCAGGAGTAAGCCTGACCCTAGGGGGGAAGAATGTAACACCCCTCTATTTTTCTCTTATCATTTGATAGTGTGTTTCTCTGTTATGCTTTGTTTTTTGTTAGTACTTTGACTATGATAGACTATGATGATTTGTTATTATTAGATCGCTAAATTTAGAGTGATGTGGATTTTATAAATTATGATGTGATGGTAAATTATTCTGATGTTATTATTATGACATGCTCTTGGTTAGCATAGCGGTTGTGAACTATATTATTGTTTAAGCTAACATGATCAACACAAAAGAGAAGTAGCCAAGTTAGCAAAAATAATAATCGATCTCCCTATGAAATTCTTGATCACATTAAGATAAGAAAACATGGTAATAAAAATATACAAAGAAGGCTTACAAGAATGCAAAATTATCTAAAATGAATCGAACCTTAATCCCATAGGGGGATTGGTGCTCCTTGATGTGAAAAGAGAGCCCTTTCCCAATCCCTGATAATCAAGAATGTCAAGATGCAAGATGCTGAAAATGCAAGAGATTGTGGATCAAGTTGTGTAGTAGTGTTATTTTCATTTGGAGTAGAAATGCTTTGCATTTATAGATTCAAGGTTGAAATATTGAAGGATTTGGATGAATTTGGGATCATTCATGAGCCAATGACAAGATTCCACTTGTCAAGATGTGAGAGGATGAGGGTTGTGCACATTTTGGTCAATGTGCCAAAGAGGGGGAAATTTGAAATTCAAAAGATAGCTTGTTGGAGGGAGAAGCAAGAGTCTTAAATGCCAAGTGGGAGACATGTAAGAGACAATGTAAGAGGATTTAATGCCATGTTGGAGGACAAGACATGTGGGAGGGAAAATTCAAATTTAAAGAATATTCCATCTTGATGCCCTTTTTGAATAAAATTAGAAGAAATAATAAATCAAATAAATTGATTTATTGTGCAAGTGGAAAAATCTAGAGGATTCAATTGATTAGGATTAAATTAATCAGGATTTGATTAATTTAATAGGAGATTAGGTGATTTTGACTTTTGACTTAGATTTTAGGATTAAAATAAATCAAAATGAGAAGAAAATGATTTTAGATTTAATTAAATAAAGATTTGTTTTATTTAATCAAAGAGGATGATGTTAGTGTTAAATCAAATAAAGATGAATTTATTTAATTTGAATGGATGAATTTAGGAGATTAATTAAATAAACTTGATTTATTTAATTAAAGAGACAACTTAGGAGATTAATCAAATAAACTTGATTTATTTAATTGTTGGGTGAATATGAAAATACGAGGAATGCATGATGTCAATTTTGCATGTCTACATTTTTCCCCTCTTTGAAGCAATGCACTTGTTGTGTTGGTTCAAGGAATAAACTGTTTTGCTCAAAACTAAAAAAAAATTTGATTTTTTCAGATGCCCCACTACTGCCCCAATGAGAAGGATTATGCTGCTATATGGCCCCCTCGAGAGATCGAGCGAAAATGTTTGATTTTCTGATCGATATCATGATAAAATGTGAGAGGAGTGGTTCTATTGATCATAGGACAAAAGATAATTCTTTAGAAAGATCAAATATTTGACATAGACAATTTTGATGATGTATAGACAGTCATCAGCCATGGGTAGCCTCATGTATATTTTGATACAACACACCAATTTTGGATAGGATTGTTACTAAAGATAAAAGAATAAGAAGAAAAGAAAGAGGATCCAACAAGCCTACTTTATTAATGACGATGAATGATGATGATAATGATGAAAATCAGGAGTTGGGGATTTTTAAAGGGCCATTTACTTTATGTTTGATAACACATGTAGGTACGATACATCAAGGTATAAAGAACTAGGATGGCATGGTACCTATTGTGATGGACCTTGACTCGACAAAAAAATAGGAGTATTCTTGTTCACACCTGATATACAAAAACCATGCTAGGATGCACCAAACGAAGCAAGTATTCGCTAAGTTATTTAATAAGAATATCCAACAAGCACATCAGATAAAAAGATAATGATCATTGCCTCATTCCTTTCTCTCTAAACCTATTGATTAGGCATCACTGAGAGGTCCTTATAATGAATGTAAAATAAGATAAGTCAAAAAAGACCAAGATAAAGTAAACAAACAAGCTAATGTTATTTGTACCGCTAGCCAAGACTAAACTATGGTGATGCCTGATGTTGATGTCCATTGTAGGAAGGATTCATCCTAGGAAATGTTTTGATTAGGTGATGATGAGATTTGATTGGATGATAATCTTTTGATACTCCAATTTGATTAACTTGCTGACTTACTGACCTAGGCTTGAGACTTTGACGATTGAGCTTTCACTTTAGAATTTGCTAGACTTGCTTCTGATTGCTTCACCAAAGGATGAAGGTGACAATTGATTTATTATGAGTGGATATTATTGCTAGTGGGAGCGAGATGAGACAGATGCCCCATTTTGGGTTTTTCAAATATTTGGATGTTTTTTATTTTTTGAAATGTTTTGAGGTTGTTTTTGAGATTTTCTATTTTTTTTGGATTTTTTGAGATTTTATGAATGTTTTTGGATTTTGTGTCTCATGGGCTGATCAAGGATTATCCTTGCCTACGTTTAAGCTTAGAGATGACGTAGTTTGGTTAACATGTCTTTGATGTTTTTTTGACTTTTTGACCTGTTTTTGGATTTTTGATATGTTTTGGATTTTCACATGATTTTGACAATTTGGATATAGATATGTGATGATACTAGTGATCTGTTTTGGGATTTTTTTGAAAATTAAGCTAGGATTGATTGATCCAATTGATGGATTGATGCTGATAAAATTGTTGAGGATACAAGACAATGCAAGGATAGTGTTAAGCAACACAAGGATTGGGAAGGATATCCCGAGATGATGATGGATTGGTTGTATTTGATTGATCAAGATTTTGAAGCTTGATTTGGAATAAAATTGTTTTGATGATTTGATGTGATGCTGAAATTTAAATTAGATGCCACTGATATTGATTGTTTGGATTGATGCAACTTGATGAAAGATAAAGCTAGATAAGGGACTTCTTCTTGTCAAAATATTACATGGGCTAGTGATTTGGCTCTTTGGCTCACAAATTCTTGACCAATTTGATTTCACATTTGACAATGTTTGGATCACCACATAAGTTGGAGGATATATATATCATGATTTATTCCCGAAGCAAGATACAAATATTTTCCCCCAGTGTCTAGCAATGTATGGATGCTTGGATAGGTGGATGGATGGATGGGTATGGATCATCTTGTGATAAGATAAGGTGTTCGAATAGAGGATGCTCATTTGGATAATGCTTTAAGGCTCAGATAATGTTGGGTAGGATAGGATCAATGAAAATGACCCATGTCAAGATATCTACCATAAGCAAGTGTAAAGTGTGCACCAAACTTGGTCAAGATCAAGATAATTTGGAAGATGGATGAAGATATATGAAAATGGATGGGATAAATGGTTCATGGATGAATGGATTTATTATGGATAAGATGGATGGAATGTTGGATTTATTATGGATGTGATAGTATGCTTTCTCCTGAAATGGTGCACATAGATGCTTGATTCTACACATGATGCTTGTTTTCCAGGTTTTCATCATGGTACTTGTCCAAAGCACCACCGAAGTGGTTTTCACTGGAGGACAATTTTTTTCTTTACTATTTTCAATCATTTTTTTTAATTTTTTTTTTATTTTGATTTTTTTGTTGAAAGATTTTAAGCTCATGTTGAACCACCTGGTGGTGTCAATGTATATGCTTATGTTATAATTTTCCACTGATATCCTACTTGAAGAAGTTGATTTTCCAAGACTCGTGCACTTGAATGCAACTTTTGAGATTCTTGATCTACTTTGTTGATACTAGAGTTAACTTTGTCTTTGTGCGCACATCCTAATAGAGTGCCTTTTGAATCCTTATGATGAAGGGTTGCTACCAATACATGGTCAATGTGATAATTAGATATCATGCATGGAGGCGTGGATGGTGGAGTGTGTTTAGTAATAAAAGATGGATTGGTTGATAGATTGGAACCTTTGACTCTCCAAACTTGGGAAGATGAGAAATAATGGGTTGATACGAAAGTGTGCATGGAATTAGGACCAACTGCTTGATACACTTTATACATTGCCTGAGAAGCCCAATTTTTCCTTTGCGGACATCTTTGTTGGATACTTTTCCCTTTTTTATTTTTCCCCATAGTTTCTTTGACTAATAGAGTTTGATAGGGATCATTTATATTTTTTGGTATCCATTTTTATTTGATTTATCCTTCATTCTTTACAAATTATTTTGTTTTGATAATGTTCTTCTTTCTTTGATTCAAATCTTTATTTTGTTGTTGGTCCCAATTCGTGGATGGGGTGATGGGTGGATGAAGATTCATGACATGGTTGGTTGTAGTATTGGCATCGGTTTCATCATAAGGATTCTTCATGCTCCCTATGTTGGCGTTTGCTTGAGATAAAGTTTCCCCTAGTTTTATAGAGGTATCACTTATATGTTTAGATCCCCTATTTATCAAATAACCAAGACCTTGATGCTTAGATTTCCAATAATCTGCATTGGTTCTAGGATACCTAATTCATGTAGGCCTAATCCTCTACCTTGATATTTCATCTGTTGAAACATTTTATTTGTAATAGAATATGATTTATCTTGGAAACAAGGTGTTAATCCTTCTCTGATCTGTCGTGGATCTTCAAAGGTGATAGATTCTTCCTTGATAAGATAAATTTCTCTTAAAAAGGTAAGTGGTCCAAGTTTATAAGTGATTGAATCTTCCATATGTGGGATAACTTTCTGATTGATATCTTTGGCTTGATCTTGTAAAATATCATATTTTAATGCTTCTTCAAGAGGTGTTGATGATTCACTGTCCACATAAAAGTCTTCCTCATGATGCATTCCACAAGATGTTTCTAATTTACCACTTTTGTAGGAGCCTTCTTCATGACCCATTTTTGATATGTCTATATTTTTCCATATCTTGACCATGTGTATAAATATTAAGAGTAGGAGACTCTTGTTCCTTGGTAATGATATCAAGAGTATGAGACTCCTATTTTGAATGAAGATCATCTGCATGTCCATCTAAAGAAAGCATCTCACGGGTGGATGGAGGGGTATGTGCTATATGGATATGATCCTTATTTGTGACATCTTGTATAGATAGGAGATTTTCCATTACCTCATTGTAGTATCTTGGATATACAAATTCTTGATCTTGATTAATGTCAGAATTACTTTCAACATGCTTTGGATCAAGTTCTTGACATGGGTCAATTTCAAAGGATGGATTGTCTACAAGGGATTCTTGGACATTTTTATTAGGAATGCGAAGTGGATCAATATCTTGTTGATCTTTGAGGATTCCTTCATTATCCGCAGTCATGAGGTCAAGGGATGTCAGTATGTCTTGGGAAGGACCATTGCTAGACCTTGGTGATAATTGTTGATCATGATTTGGAATAAATTCTTGAGATATGTTCTCTAACTCATTGAGTGATGTAGAGACATTTTCAACATGATCATTGGTGGATGGATCTTGGATTATATCAATAGGATCAAATAAAATCAACACTCCTTGAAATAGATCTTTGTAGGAGGGGTCTTGATCATGACTAAAAAATGGCTCTTGATGTATGTTGATTTGATCGTTGGATGAGGTGGAAACTTAAAGGTGCTCATTGATGGGTAGTTGTGATTGATCTTTGAGATGTGATGACTGATCTTCAAGATGGGGTGATTGGGTTTGTTGTTGATATTGTTGTCCAACCTCTTGACATTTGAGATATTGTTCTTGATGTGGTTGTGGACCCAACTTAATTCTTTGATGACATGACTCAACCAATGGAAGAGTGTATTGATTTTGGGGTGGAGATGTCTCTTGGTGATATGAATCAATGAGTTTCTTGAGTTTAGCAATTTTATTTCGCAAGATTTGATCTTGACATTCTCGATATCGTTGACCTGGTTGTTGACCAAGCATAATGGGATAGTGTACTGGTGGATTTTTCATGGGATCATGGATGGATTGACACTAGAAAATGTTTAGATTTTGAATTATAGGCCGAATTTGAACATTTTTGTGGTTGAGAATTATATTGCCTTGATTTAGGTAACTTTAATTTTGCATGGGGTTACCTTGACTTGGATCAATATATTGAGTTGTCAATATATCACTTGGTCTTTGACCAATATTGGTTTGATTTTCGAGCACATCTATCCCAAAATTCACCAAGTGTGAATTTGATACATTCATGTTTACTAAGTTTGCACTTGGTATATTCACATTTGGTATGTATGGATTGGATGGGATAATGTTGTTTTGTTGAAGACTCATTTTTGGTTGATAGATTTATAAGTTTTTACTTTGATTTAAATCTACCATAGGGAAAGGTGGTCCAAAATTCAGATTGAGAAAACTCACATTTGTATCATTGAGGTTTGGAGGAAATAATGATGCCATGTATGGATTGCATAAATGTGAGTTTCGATAATCAATTGGCATTGCGAGACTTGGATAGTTTGGTTGACTTGGATTACTCATGATGTATGAATCAAGTTTATATTCCATGTTTTTCTTGTGTTTTGACCTTGTTGACCTCTGAGGGGTTTAGGACCAATGATGAGATGAAGGATGAAAGGGGTGAATGATATGGGTGTTCAAAATTTTAGGAACTTTGGATCAATGTTAGACTTTAGGACTTGATTTGATTTGATTTGATTTTGATTGATTGATTTGGATAATGAACTTGTAAACTCTAGGAGGTTGTGTTGTCCTAGAGTGAACTTGTACACAAGAAGATAATTTGACTAAGTGTATTAAGTCAAAAAAGGTGATTTTGGATAATGAACTTGTAAATTTTAGTAAATTGTGTTATCCTAGAGTAAACTCGTACAAAAGAGGATAATTTGACTAAGTGTGTTAAGTCAAAAATGATAATGAACTCCTAGACCCCAAGATGTTGGATTTTATCAAGAGGAAAATTTGTTCACAAGGATATGATAATTTGATCAAATATGTGAAGAAGGATTCATCTACACATATCTAACCAAACAAGATGATTTTGATTTCGCCTAGAAGTCTAGCATGAATGATGTTTTCAAAGTTTCTGAAATTTTGTTGGTGAGATGGGATTTGATTGATTTTTGAGATAGATGAAATGATTGGTTGGATCCTAAATGAACCTAAGAGGAATTTCTTACAAGACCAAGGTAATGAATAACATGTTTTTCCCTATGAATACTGCAAACCAAAAGATCAATATTTGCATGGAAAACCATATGACCAAAATATACCAAGCACATGTGTGGGGTTCAATTGATTTTATCTTGGTTAATGACCTACTTTTTATCACATCCACTTCTTGATTGGCTTTTCAAACTAAATTTCTATGTCTCCATTCTTTTTCATTCCACAAGGTCCATTATGTGAAAATCAAGGTTTCAAGAGCATAGTTTCCTAGGTTGACTTTAGAGAGAGAAAATTGCGATTAAGTCCAAATGCTTAGAAGCCTCTAAGGATGAAATCCCTAGGAAATGAATGAGAACTTGAATTTTTCAAAGGTATTTTCCTCCCTAAAGGGTTTGAAATTTTGAGGGTCCTTGTGAATATTTTTATTCAAATTTTTTCGATCAAGGCAATGTGTTTTTGATCCCAAGAACATGTATAATCCAAGGATGAAAATACAATATTTTTTGGGTTCCCATTTGAATAAATCTAGCTGCACATATTCAGTGTGGATGATTAGATGTTTGACCACATTATCTCTCCTCCACGACACGCACTTCTTGGGTCAACCAAACATCAGTACCCATGAATCTCCCATGGCATACATTTCATCTCTATAATAGAATCACATGTATACGTGGGGCGGCTTCAAAGGACATGACCTTTTGCACCAACAAATAGAAAGGATTTTGGCCTTTGCTAAACAAGGGGTTTTAATGCGGGAATTTCGTTCATGGTGGACTATCCATGCGGTGAGATACCATTATTTTCCTTCTCATCAGAATAATCCTCATGACTCTCAAACTTTCCTTGAGAATCCACACTTATATACTGGTTGGAAGTCACTTGGATTTAGTGTGTTCCCGGTTGGGTCATCCCCTGGGGTGATTACTTTTTCCCCCCACTCAGACCCTCTAAGATAAACAAAAGCGAGCAAGCATATCTCGTAGTTTGATCAACCTTCTTTGAAAAAAAAGGGAGAACACTCGCAATATGCCACACTCACACTCGCAAGATTGGTTCAATTTTTAATCCCAAATAAAATGTGAAGGCAATCACTTACACAATTTAAGATCACCACAAAGACTTTTGATTATCAAGATCGCTATAAAGCGTGAGAGAAGTGCATATGTCCTTTTAGTGATATTACCTTGGGTAATTAATTAAAAAAAACATAAGCACTTGTTCATTTTAATTCCACAAAGGAATGATTTGATTCTTTTTAGTGCACCAAAGTGAAATATGAAATTTTCCTTGTTCAATTGTTAATCCTAAAAAACCAAATCTAGTGAGTTTGTCTTGAAGTTCATTTTAACTCTTTGTTTTCAAAATAAAAATCTTTTATAATGTTCTTTTTAGGGCCCAAAATAAATTTAGTTTTTCCTAAAAGCATGAAGGTAACAATTTTTTTAGAAGTGGGATTATAATTGCTCTCCAGAATGTTAAAAAAAAACTTGATATAATGATGTGATAATGTTTTTCCTTTGACTTCCATGCTCCATGATCCTTTAAAACCTGGAATACAAGCTCCAAATGTTATATGAAATCAAGAAAACAAGAAGATATGAGGGTTAGATAAATGATTAATCATGTAAACCCTAAAATTTAGACCAAGTTTCATGGTGTTTTGATATTAGGTGAACTTTTGAAAAATTTAAATCTATAAAAGTTGAGAAACACCTACACCATTGGATATATTATGAAATTCTACCTCATTTAAAAAAAACCTCTGAAAAAGACCAAAAAATGATCAAAATACGACCATTTTAAATTTGGGTGAAAAACATGAAAGCAAAAGTGACACCCTTTGCAGCGACACTATTTTCAAATGCGGCTCTGATTTTCTTAGAATGGAAAATTGAAGGATTTAGATGAATGTGGGATCATTCATGAGCCAATGACAAGATGCCACTTTTCAAGATGTGAGAGGATGAGGGTTGTGCACATTTTGGTCAATGTGCCAAAGAGGGGGGGATTTGAAATTCAAAAGATAGCTTGTTGGAGACATGAAATATGAGTTAATATCATGTTGGAGGACAAGACATGTGGGAGGGAAAATTCAAATTTGAAGAATATTCCATCTTGATGCCCTCTTTGAATGAAATTAGAAGAAATAATAAATCAAATAAATTGATTTATTGTGCAAGTGGAAAAATCTAGAGGATTTAGGTGATTAGGATTAGATTAATCGAGATTTGATTAATTTAATAAGAGATTAGGTGATTTTGACTTTTGACTTAGATTTTAGGATTAAAATAAATCAAAATGAGAAGAAAATGATTTTAGATTTAGTTAAATAAAGATTTGTTTTATTTAATCAAAGAGGATTGATGTTAGTGTTAAATCAAATAAAGATGAATTTATTTAATTTGAATGGATGACTTTAGGAGATTAATTAAATAAACTTGATTTATTTAATTAAAGAGATAACTTAGGATATTAATCAAATAAACTTAATTTATTTAATTGATGGGAGAATATGAAAATACGAGCAATGCATGATATCAATTTTGCATGTCTACAATGATTATTTGAATTAATATTGTTATATTCTCTTGAGTAAGACTATTGATGTTAGATTCATCAGTTTTGTGACATTGTATTGGTGAAGGGGACAAAATTGCACCACTCGCTTGCAAGCACCCTACGATTTCGTGATTCTCTCTTCACGGTGTCTTTGATTATGATATATATGCATGTTTGATATATGCTTTATTTTCAAGTTTGTAGGTACAGGACATCGACTCCACCTAGTTTTACAGGTTTGAGTGTGTCCATTTCCCAACGGTATTGTTGATTGGGAGATCATAGTAGCTAGGTTTCCCATGTCAAGCCACCACCCTAGTCATAGTGTGTCATCGGTTTTAGTTGGATTTTTTTGTTATATTGTTGTTCAAATTTGCCTTGATTTTACTATGTTGCAAAATATGTTAAAGGGAAGTAAATAATTTAAATATTTTAGTTGATTATTTAATTAATCTTGTTTATTATGTTAGAAAATTGTAATTTAAGTTAATTAATTAATTTAATCTATTTGGTAAAATAATTTAATCTTAGGATTAAATTTATTTTATTAATTAATTAAATTAATTGAATTAAGTTTAAATTAGATATACTATGTGTTTTAGAAATTATTAAAATGTTTTAATTTCTAGAAATATCTTGAGGATTTGGTGCAATTTGATTTTAAAAGATAGTTTGTTTTCAACATGTGTTTGAAAATATTAATGATGGTTGTTGGGAAAAATATTTTCAAGAAGAAATTAATGGATGTAACCATAAGAGGTGAGAAGCTTCTTCATGGAAAGGAGAGGATATTTTGTGGGGAAAGTTTGTTTAAAATAATAAGGTTTTGTTATTATATTCGGTTGTTGAAATTTTGGAGAAAAAATAGAGTCTCGAGAAAGTTTTTGTGTTTTGGATTTTTATTTTTTTCTGGAGGAAGCTCTGGTTGATCTAGAAGAATCTTTCTTATGTGGAAGAGGCTCTACGTCAATTCACATCTTCTCATGTGTTGGATTTCAAGTTCCTCTATTTTTCTAGTTAATTTCATTTTGGAAAAAAATCTTAGATTAGATTACTATCTAGAAAAATATTGTTTGTACAAATTATAAATCTTTTGAGTTTTTTTTAAAATTGAAAATCCCGTGTGTGAAATCTTCTATAGAAATGAAATCTTTTGTTGAATCTATTGCAAGTTTTAAATTGGGATTTTTGTAGACAATGAAGAACCCAAAAGAAAATGTCGGGGATCTAGAAAATTCTCTATTGGGAAGAAATTAAAGTCTCTGTAGAAATTCTTCTGTAGGAATTAACCTCTTGGAAAATTTGGGTAGAAGTTTTCTGTAGATAATTAGTGCTCCAAATTACTATTGAATTTGTTTCTATAGTAAATGATTTTTTCAGATTAAACTATTTGTCTAAAGAAAATTAAGAAAAAAATCCCTATGTTAAAATTTGCTTCTCTTTGTAAAATTTGGGTATTTTCTTATAGATGGCTATTTTGTGAAAATAATTTTCCCAATTAAAGTATTTGTATTGAATTCTTCATATATATATATATATATATACATATATAGTAAATATACATATACATTTATTGGTTATGGATTTTCCATATTAATATTTCCTGTAGAAATTTATAAAGTTTAATTAACTTTCGTATGGAAAAATCAACAATAAATCGCAAGAGAAACGAATTTAAATTACTGAAGGTTTATTTTGTTTATTTATAGTAGGGGAGGTTGGGGCTCTCCCCATAGGTGCCCCCATGGGAGGGATTGTCTGGGAGGCAATGCCCCAGCGCTGCCCCATCCACAGCCACCCCCATGTAAATGGGGGGTTCGGTTGTGTGGGGAGGCCAACCCCCAAAAAAAAAATTAAAAATGCAAACCCTTCATTTGTTTCGTCTGCCATGGGAGAAGTAAAGAGGATTAGGATGTATGGTGTTGTATGTATTATTTAATGTTTGATGTTTGATAATACATATTATATTTAATTTCATATATATATATATATATTTATATATATAAGTATATATATTCATATATATATGTATATATAAATATGTATATTTATGAATATATATAATATATTGTAATGGGTTATAAATATATTTTGAATATATATTTAGATATTTAATATATATAGATTTAATATTTAAATTATTTTTTTAATTGATGCATGCAAAAGTACATTGAAGATAATTTTGCAGTGATGTAGTTTAATAGGGAAATTGCTATTTTCATTTAAAAATAATTGAGGGAATTGAAGTATTCGATAGATTTGATTTTCTTCTCTGTCTGTAAAATGGTTTTATTTTATTAGTTTAATTGGGCAATATATATTACTGTATTTCACTGAAGGATATTGAATTTAAGAAATCCAAAAGATAGAGTTATTTTCTGATTAAATTTCCCTTTAAAATGTAATTTTCTTTTGTTGTCATTTTGGGGAAATTTGTTTAGAAGCAATAGTAAGACTTCCAGATGTGGGAATTTAGTTGGGGGTTGTTGTAATTTATTGTCATCCCTTTTGGTTCTCCCCTGGGTAGTGCGTATTGTCATTTTCAGTAAATCACCCGGTTTCCATGAACGGGGATGTGATGTCTTTATGTTTTGGATGGGGATTGAATATTTGTATGTGTACTCTAGTTACATTTGGTTTTGGATAAGTTCCACGTGTTGGCAGTAGGAGAGTGAATCTTGATGGGGGTCGGGGTTTGGGAAGATCTACCAGAGTAACCCATGCAACCTTGTGGTGACACCCCTATGTCAGCAATATGTTTGGGTTACTGATTTATTTAATTATTTAACTCTAGAAGCATTGTACACAATGAATTAGTGTTGTACTAGTATTTAATAAGTTCAGTTATGTGTTAGTCTGTGTCTAGTGGTAGAGGGTCTTTCCTAGGGATCCTTGTTACTGTCTCCTAGCACGGGGGTGGGCCTTCAGGTACCACTTGGTTGGGTGGAACGTGCACCTTACTCCGTTGGGTTCCCTTCATATGTTCGTGATGGTGATATCTTCTAGTTGGAGAGCTTGTGGGTACTAGTTGATATGTTCCTTCCATTTGATTTATTCTATTAATTGACATTTGTATTTATATTACTCCTCAATTGTATTCGAGGAGGACTCTTGTAAATTGTAATTCTTTTGCACGATCTTCCTCATTCTGGAAATGAGTATTGTAAAAATTATTTGTAAGTAAATGTAATCTTTGGATCTTTATGTGCTTCTTTCTTATGTGATGCTTAATTCTTTGAATGTATGTACTTTAAATTCATAAGTAATTAATTATATCTTATAGATGAGTTAATTTTTATTTTATGGGATTCATATGTAACCTTAGTTGTGTGCCTCAGAGGATGTTTGTGATAGTGTACAATGAACCTTTCATATTATTATTGCACTTTAAAAGAAGAAAAAATTGTATACTTTTGTAGTTATAGCATCTTCCTCTAGGGTTACGTGGCGGGGCATTACAATTTCTTTATACATTATTGATACTTAATTCGTACTCAGGATTGTGGGAAACACTATATCCATTAGATCATCATATGAAGATATATGCCCAATAATTTTACTAATAATAATATTGTTAACTTTTTAATTTTATTTCCCTACAGTGAAACCAAATTATTATATTGGTATGATTCATCATCTAGATTATATTTCCACTTGGTAATTATAATAAATGTGACCTTAATGGTTAGTACTTAGTAGTGATTCTATATATCAATGATACTTATAAACCAAAACATGCAATCATATTATTACAATTGAATCCAACTCTTCATGTGCATGGTCATAGTAGAATACTATATAGGGATAAATTTAGTTAAGTCTAGTATAAAGTGAATCCCAAGTCAATTATGTACCCTAAATACATATAATTGGTCAGTTTCACCAGAATCAACCTTGGCCAAGGTTTAGTGAATTTAAGATATAATGATTTCATATTTAATACAATAATTTTTTAGAATGACATAATATTATTTTATATGTTTAACTCCTATTTTGAAACAATCGAGTGCCCACACATGTAACTAAATTACAATCATACAATAGAATACAAGCACAACTCACCAAATACCTAGAGTTATTCAAAAATATTATCCCTTAATCTCAACTTCAAAACTCTCTATGCATATATCAAGGATGATAGTAAGGCTATCAAGTTATAGTTCAATGGAATTATCTTGATATAAGGTATGAATAAATATTCTACTATTCAGTCAACCAATATTCATAAATTTGATGCTCAAATATGTATTTAACATTCTAGAAAATATAGGCATTCATTTTATTTCATTTTAAAATTAACAATGTAACTTAATAGAGCACCTAAAATAAACATAAGTTGTAATTCTAATTTACAACCATAGTATAATACATCTCTCCAATATTTTTTTATCCTCAAGATCAAAAATAGTATACTAACATCTCCACATTTTAAATAATAAATGTAACATATTCAAATAAGATCATGACAAAGATCTACCCATAATTCTAGTGAAATTCATACAAATATTGCATGTTCAATGAGTGTTAACTCAGTAATGTACAATCCATAATAGCCATAACCTAAAATATTGGTCACATAAAATATAGAGATACCATGAACATGTAAGATGTAATACCCCTTTGTTTTTCTCTATTGATCGAACAGTGTTTTTCCCCTTTATGTTGTGTTTATGTTAGTACTTTGACTATGTTACTCGGTTATTATTTGATCACTATCTAAATCTTGATGTGAATGTCATCTTTTGATGTGATGGTATTTTATTATGATATCATTATGGCATGTTTTGAATTAGCATAAGTGGATATTCGAATTAATGATGTTTTATGCTTTCGATTAAATTATTATGTTAGATTTGTCAGTTAGTTACACTGTATTGGTGAAGGGGGCGGTATCGCATCATTCACTTGTGAGCACCTTGCGATTCCAAAATTTCTTCTTCACGGTGTGTTTTAATTATGACATATAAATGCATGTCGATATACTCTTTGTTCGTAGGTTGACAGGTACAAGACATTGACTCCACCTGGTTTCACAGGTTTGAGCGTGCTCATTTCCCAACGGTATTTGATTGGGAGATAGTAGCTAGGTTTTTCGTGCCAAGTCATTACCCTAGTCATAGTGTGTCATCGGGTTTAGTCGGGTTAAGTTGCTTTAATATCGTTCTAATTACCTCGTTTTTATTTAAATTACAAGTTAGAAAAAGGTAAATATTTTCTTTTGTAGTTAAGTTGAGTAAATTTATCTGGTTATATGTTAGAAATGTGATTTAATTTATTAATTAATTTAATTTAATTATTAAATAATTTAATCTTGTATTAGATTTATTTTATTAATTAATTAAATTAATTGTGTTGAAATGAATTTAGTTATTCATTTTAAAATTTATTGATACATTGTTTGAAATTGAAAATTAAAGAAAAAGAATATAAATTTCATTTTTAGAAAATTTTGAATTCAAAAATTGAAAATAGAGATATTTTGCTATTCTATTTTTGAAAATTTATTAGGGTGGTTGCATAGATATTTTTGGAATTTTCTTTATTATTTGGATTGTGAATGAGTTTTCAACAAGTTTTGAAAGATTGAAAAAGGAAGGGAAGAAAAGAAATTTGTTGTTGGATTTTGGATTGGGAAGAAGCAAGTTGAATTCTCAGAGGAGCTGGAATCAGAAGAAGAATTAAGAGCTCCATTGTTAACCTTTCAAGCTTTTGGATTTAGGTTTTCTTCTTGTTTAATTTGTTCATTTTGAAAGGTTTCACAATTTTTAGTGTTGTTTGGAAAAATATTTATAAACCCTGTATGATTGCAAAACAAACCCATTTTAATTCCTACTACAAAATTTGAAAAAAACCTGTGTTTGGAAATAAATTTCTTCATGGAAATGATGGTGTTCTTGAGTGAAAAGTGTTATTTTAAGTTTGTTTCTTCAATTGATTTTGCAAATTCATTTGTGAATATATAAATATATATACATATGTATATATATATATTGATATATATATACATACATATATATAGATATTTTATATATATTTATTAATAGGGGTTATGCTAGATTTTTAAAAAATATATATATATATATATATGAAACCCTGTTGAAAAGCGGATTGAAATCTGGAGGGTTTTCTTTGTGATTTTTTTTTGTAAATCATATTATTGGGGGTCACTGGGGGCTCACCCCCACCGCGCCCCCATGGGAGGCGTGTGGGGGGATTCGCGCCCAGCGCGCCCCCCTGGCCGCCCACTGTGGGTTGGATGTGTGAACACAGTCGGCGCACACAGTGTGGGTTCGGTTGTGTTTACACAACTGCACCCACAATGTGGGGTCGACTATGTACACAGTCGGTCGCTCTTTACAAATCGCGTGCGGCCCAAGGAAGGTAAAACATGTACCTTCAATATGGCGTTTGACTTTTTTTTTAAATAATAAAATATAAATATATTAATATTTTATTATTATATTTTATAAAATAAAATATTAATATATACATTATGATTAATATAATATATATTAATATTTAATATTATATTATATAATATTATAATATTATATATATTTATATTAAATAATTAAATATAGATATATATAATACATAAGTGTATATGTATATATATATTAAAATAATGATTATTTGAGGGCATGATTTAAGTTTAATTGAGGAAATAAAATATGGTATTCTTGGTCAAATTATTGATTTTATTTTAGAATAATATATCAGATGGAATAGTATATTTGATTTTAAATAATATGCTTTTTAAGATAAGTTAATTGTTTTAAAAATGATTAAGTCGAAAAAAAAAAAGAGGAAACAATATTTATTTTAAAATGATGTATCTTGATTTCTAAAAGTAAGTGTTTATTATTATTTAAGAGCAATTAGGGAATTAATTATCTGGTTAACTTTTATTCTTTATCTGAAAGAGACTTAATTTAATTAGTGTTATTAAGGCAATACTATTGAATTTTATTAAGGAAGTGGATTTAGGAAATCCGAAGTAGATTTAATTCCTATTAAATTGCTCATTTAAATGTAATTTATTTTGTTATCTCTTTGGAGAAAATTGTGTGGTAGGAGTTAATAAGTCTTCCAGATGAGATTTCAGTTATGTGGGTTGTTGTACTATGTTAGTCAACCTTTGGATTGCCTTGGGTAGTGCATCTAACTATATCCAGTTTGTTACCCAGTTATCACAAACAAGGATGTGTTGACTTTATGTCATGAATGGGGAGTTGATATCCTTAGGTCACACTTGTGTACCCTTGGGTTTTTGAGTTGTTCCAAGTGTTGTCTTAGAGGAGTGGCTTGCAATGAGGTCCGACACACAAAGCGGTGTTAGGATAACTCATTGTAAGTTAGTTAATCTAGTGATAACGTAAATAAATTGATTAGAGGATTAGTTAGTATCAGACACTTAATAAGATAATTTTTCCTCACTCATAGACATGAGGGCTTGTATAGACTTGGGATGAAATGAGAAGACCTGGAATGGAAAGATCATTATCTTGTCTTTACAAGAGATAACGGATTCCACATTGGTTTGCATGAGGGGCTGAAAGTCGTTAGAGGTTACCAGGATAACCCAAATGGGAGTCAGGGCCTAGGAAGACTTACCAGGATAACCCATGTAACATTGTTATGACACTTCTCCTAAGTCAATAGTATATCGTATCAGTGATGCAATTGATTATGTAACATTGGAAGCATTGTAACCATTGTGTTAAGTGTTGTATTTGTAATTGATTCAGTTCAATTTTGTGTTAGCCTGTGATTAGAGGTAGATGGTCTTGGCTAGGAATCCTTGTTACTATCTCCTAGCACGGGGGGTGGGCCTTCGGGTACCACTTGGTTGGGTGGAACGTGCACCCTACTTCGTTGGGATTTCTTCTTGTTCGTGTTGACGATATTTCTAGTTGGAGAGCTCGTGGGATCTAGTTTCTTCTCATGCTTTATTCATTTCAGTTAATCTTGTAATTTATTACCCCTCATTTTTTATCGAGGTGGAAAGATGTAACTTGTAATCATGTTTATTGGATCTACCTCATTCGGGGAATGAGATATGTAATCTTATTGTTTAATTATTGTTAGATGAAATCACATGGTATCTCTTATTATTGATGCAATCTATCTT
>CM021107.1:228404940-228486154 GCA_007115665.2 Sequoiadendron giganteum | reverse complement strand
ACATTTGTTTTAAGATGGCCATAGTGAAATGAGGCAACAATGTTTATTTCAAATCGACGTATTTTGAATTATGGAAATAAATGGTTACTTTATTATTATCAAAATGCTAGTGAGGGATTAAGTATTAAGTTTTTAATTTCTCCCTTGTGTGGAAAAGACGTACTTTAATTCAGTGTATTTAATGCAATAAATTATTGAATGATTATGTGGAAAATGGATTTAAAATATCCAAAGGTAGCTTCTTTTAGATTCTTTCAGTGAACCTTTCCTTCATGATTCTGGTTTTTTGGGAAAAGGTGTGTTTTGTTCGTAAGTCTTCCAGATGGGACTTACAGTTCAGTGGTTGTTGTTTGTGATGTCAACTTGTTGTGAATTCTCTTGGATAGTGCATGAGGATTGTGTCTATGTTAGTACCCAGTTTCCACGAACGGGAATGTTTTGTGCCTCACGAGAAAGGAGTGGATTTTGTAATGTGTGCCTCCTTGTCAGGAGCGGTCAGGAGCGGTTTTGTTATTGTTGTTACCTCCAGTGTTTGAAGATGTTTTATCTTGTTGCCTCCTAAGAAAGGAGTGGACGTGTTATCCTATTTGTTGCACCTTGGTACCATTGATGTTTGGTTGGTGTGTGTGTGTGTTGTCAAGTAGAAGAGTGGCTTGTAATGGGGGCCGACACACGAAGTGGTTCCAGGGTAACTCGTTATAAGTGGTTTAATCAAGTGATAATTAAATGCAACACTTAGAAGCTTAGGACTAACTTCACACTAAAAAATATATTAATGCCTCACTCATGGACCCAAGTGCTTGGTTAGGTTTGGGATTGGTGGGAAGGCTAGTAATGGCAAGGTCATCTATCTTGTCTGTATGAAAGGTATTTGATTCTGCATTAGTAAGTATGAGGGCCGGGGATCGGTAGGGGCCACCATCCAAGGATCCACCGTGGGTAACTCATGATGAACTGTGCGATGACACTTTTTCTAGAACAACAATTGGTTTCTGATTTCATATTAGCATGTATGAGGGCCGGGGATCGGACTAGGCCACCATCCGATGATCCACCATGGGTAACTCATGGTGAGCTATGTGATGGCACTTTGTGTGACCATAGTTGGTCCTTGTTTATTGTGGGTATGGTTTCCGTAACATACCTGATGTGACCATGGTTGGTGTTTGATTATGTGTATGGTTTTCTTATCATACTTGTCCTGCTTTATTTCTGGAAGCAATGTGACCTTGTAGAGTTGTACTTGTGATGTACTTGCATGGTATCTGAGTTGTACATGTGTTGATCTTATGTTGTACTTATGCTGTATTTGAGTTGTACCTTGGGATGTACTTGTGAGGTTCATGTGATTGGTTGTTTCAGTTTGGTTCAGTTTATGTTAGCCTGTGTCTAGAGGTAGATGGTCTTGGCAAGGATTCCTGGTTACTATCTCCTAGCATGGGGGGTGGTCCTTTGGGTTCCACTTGGTTGGGTGGCATGCACCTAAATCCGTTGGCTTCTTTCTTCATGTTCATGTGGACGAGACTTCCAGTTGGAGAGCTCGTTGGTTGCAATATCAGTTCTTGCTTTATTTCATTTCAGTTGTTCTTATATCACTTTACCCCTCTGTTGTTATCAAGGTGGAAGTTGTTATTGTAATATGTTTCTTGGACTTGCCTCATTCGGGGAATGAGCATTGTAATCTTATTGTTTAATTGTGATTAATGAAATGGAAAGTTATCTTTATGCTTTGATGAAGTTATCTTTTGGGAATGCATGTGCTATATTTATTTAGTAATTAATGACATGGTTTAATTCATGTTTTTTGTTGGGGTTCTATATAACCTCTGTCTTGTAACCTTAGAGGTTGTTGGCATTAGTTAGCGAACTTACTTGTTAATTATACTTAAAAAAAATAAAAATATTTTGTTTAAGTAGTTAAATGCAACTTCCTCTAGGGTTGCGTGACGGGGTGTTACAACCTGTGTCTAGTGGTAGATGGTCTTTCCTAGGGAACCTTGTTATTGTCTCCTAGTATGAGAGGTGGGCCTTTGGGTACCACTTGGTTGGGTGGAATGTGCACCTTACTCCATTGGGTTCCCTTCGTATGTTCATGATGGTGAGATCTTCTAGTTGGAGAGCTCGTGGGTACCATTTGATATGTTCCTTCCATTTGATTTATTGTATTAGTTTTCATTTGTATTTATATTACTCCTCAGCTGTATTCTAGGAGGACTCTTGTAAATTGTAATTTTTTTGCACGATCTTCCTCATTCTGGAAATGAGTATTGTAAACATTATTTGTAAGTAAATTTAATCTTTGGATCTTTATGTACTTCTTTCTTATGTGATGTTTAATGATTTGAATGTATGTACTTGAAATTCATAAGTAATTAATTATATGCTATAGATGAGTTAATGTTTATTTTATGGGATTCAGATGTAACCTTAGTCGCTTGCCTTAGAGTATGTTTGTGATAGTGTAGTGCACCTTTCATGTTATTATTACACTTTAAAAGAAAAAAAATTGTACACTTTTGTAGTTATAGCATCTTCCTCTAGGGTTACGTGGTGAGGCGTTACATATGGTATTAGAGCCCCAAGTTCATACAATGGGTACTTTGGGTACATATGAGCCCATTATGTTGTCCTTGTGAATCTTTTAGTGGAGTTGTTAAGTTATCACAATGTTTATGGCTTTGGAATTGTGCATCATGTGCTCTGAGGAAAAGAGTAGAGTGAAAGAAAAATGATAAAAGGATATGGATGAAAATTAGTGATATGTATCACATGGGATATGAAAGTAGATGTACTTATGGAATTATGTATATAATTGTACCCCCCTGCAAATGTGAGGAACTAGTAACTATGTATTGGTTGAGTGTTGTGAATACCTCATACTTGATTTGTGTGTCCATGGGATGGTGATACTAGGTACCCATCCATGGGAAAAAGTTGCATGTTGGTGTGGGATTAACCATATCATTATGTGTGTTTGTATGCTTGTACCTGATTAAGGGCCAACACACATGTGGTTGAAAACTTATACATATAAGAGTAACCAAAAGTTAGTTTCATAGATTATTTTTCTTTTGGTTCTTTAGCCCCTCAATCCATGAAGGGATAGTAGCAACCACAAAGTTCCTTGGGTGGAGTGTGCAGCATACGCATATTGCGACACAGAGTGGTCTTAGCTCAACCAATCCCAAGGAAACGTACCCAATACTTTCCCTTATGATGGATCAAGATACTTAATCCATATGTGCAGCCCAAGCCCCATAGATTTTATTACAACAACATTGGTTTTTTATTTTATGCTTGGTTGTTCATAGAGACGTTGATCTAACATTATTGAGTAAACCTTGTTTGTATGAGAGGTGAAGCTCGAGTAGCCCCATATTACTATTATCATATTTATATTATATATACTATATCTGCACATGTTCCGAGATGATGCAACAAATACGATGTCACACCTCATTGATGTTCCAACATAGTGTTGGTGATGATGTTGTGATATACTGTATCTACACGTGTTCTGAAATGATGCAATAGATACGATACCACACCCCACTGATGTGCTGACATAGTGCTAGTGATGATGTCCTGTTAAATGATGCCACATGCATAGACATGTGAAGGCACACTATGAGATTTTGTTATGATATCCTACTTGTGTGATGAGCATTATGGGGCCTTGAACACTTGTAGAGGGATACTCATGGTTTCTTCAACAGTGTTTGGTCAGGTAGCATATGAGTAGGTCCTATCCATGTATACCTCTAGCTACAATGAGTACTTGCATGTGCCTTTTCCATAAGGTATCGCTATGTCAGGTGTGTTATGTGCATGGCTATTTCCATGGAGCCACAAACACACTGCCATGTGGCATATGACTAGTGTGTTCCTTTCTCGACTGGCGTATGGCCAAGTCAAGTGATGACGTGATGTTGGGCATAGTCGTATAGTGCAATTTTAAAGATTGTGGACTTTCTTTATGACCTTGGTGGCTAAACTAGTTTATCTTTATTGTTTTCAATGTCGGCAATGTGTCATATTGTGAATCCTCTCCAAGGATGTATGAGGCACACTTGGTGAGTGTATACGAGGAAGCAAATGCAAGGAACATTAAGGATGGGGGTATGTGAGGTTGTTACTCAGCTACGACCCATTAACCACCTATGTGTGATGACTATCTCTTGGAGGCTAATCACCTTATACAACAAGAGACGGGTCATTGTGGTCTTTTTTTAATGGTCTCACCATGTGTGTGGCCTAACACCATCAAGCCACTGATACGATGTATGGATTATGTGAGATGGATATTGACTCTTGGTTCATGAATTATGTATCATGGTTTAGTATGCTACTTTCCAGTGTCTAGATAGACCCATGTGTGGCCTTGTGTTGTGATTTTTGTTGATGTGCATTGGTATGTATGTGAAGAATTTATGTTAAATCATGAATATGGTGCTTGATGATTATCTGTTATTATATAGATTTTGTACTATGAATGTTTGGAGACTTCCAGGAGTAAGCCTGACCCTAGGGGGGAAGAATGTAACACCCCTCTATTTTTCTCTTATCATTTGATAGTGTGTTTCTCTGTTATGCTTTGTTTTTTGTTAGTACTTTGACTATGATAGACTATGATGATTTGTTATTATTAGATCGCTAAATTTAGAGTGATGTGGATTTTATAAATTATGATGTGATGGTAAATTATTCTGATGTTATTATTATGACATGCTCTTGGTTAGCATAGCGGTTGTGAACTATATTATTGTTTAAGCTAACATGATCAACACAAAAGAGAAGTAGCCAAGTTAGCAAAAATAATAATCGATCTCCCTATGAAATTCTTGATCACATTAAGATAAGAAAACATGGTAATAAAAATATACAAAGAAGGCTTACAAGAATGCAAAATTATCTAAAATGAATCGAACCTTAATCCCATAGGGGGATTGGTGCTCCTTGATGTGAAAAGAGAGCCCTTTCCCAATCCCTGATAATCAAGAATGTCAAGATGCAAGATGCTGAAAATGCAAGAGATTGTGGATCAAGTTGTGTAGTAGTGTTATTTTCATTTGGAGTAGAAATGCTTTGCATTTATAGATTCAAGGTTGAAATATTGAAGGATTTGGATGAATTTGGGATCATTCATGAGCCAATGACAAGATTCCACTTGTCAAGATGTGAGAGGATGAGGGTTGTGCACATTTTGGTCAATGTGCCAAAGAGGGGGAAATTTGAAATTCAAAAGATAGCTTGTTGGAGGGAGAAGCAAGAGTCTTAAATGCCAAGTGGGAGACATGTAAGAGACAATGTAAGAGGATTTAATGCCATGTTGGAGGACAAGACATGTGGGAGGGAAAATTCAAATTTAAAGAATATTCCATCTTGATGCCCTTTTTGAATAAAATTAGAAGAAATAATAAATCAAATAAATTGATTTATTGTGCAAGTGGAAAAATCTAGAGGATTCAATTGATTAGGATTAAATTAATCAGGATTTGATTAATTTAATAGGAGATTAGGTGATTTTGACTTTTGACTTAGATTTTAGGATTAAAATAAATCAAAATGAGAAGAAAATGATTTTAGATTTAATTAAATAAAGATTTGTTTTATTTAATCAAAGAGGATGATGTTAGTGTTAAATCAAATAAAGATGAATTTATTTAATTTGAATGGATGAATTTAGGAGATTAATTAAATAAACTTGATTTATTTAATTAAAGAGACAACTTAGGAGATTAATCAAATAAACTTGATTTATTTAATTGTTGGGTGAATATGAAAATACGAGGAATGCATGATGTCAATTTTGCATGTCTACATTTTTCCCCTCTTTGAAGCAATGCACTTGTTGTGTTGGTTCAAGGAATAAACTGTTTTGCTCAAAACTAAAAAAAAATTTGATTTTTTCAGATGCCCCACTACTGCCCCAATGAGAAGGATTATGCTGCTATATGGCCCCCTCGAGAGATCGAGCGAAAATGTTTGATTTTCTGATCGATATCATGATAAAATGTGAGAGGAGTGGTTCTATTGATCATAGGACAAAAGATAATTCTTTAGAAAGATCAAATATTTGACATAGACAATTTTGATGATGTATAGACAGTCATCAGCCATGGGTAGCCTCATGTATATTTTGATACAACACACCAATTTTGGATAGGATTGTTACTAAAGATAAAAGAATAAGAAGAAAAGAAAGAGGATCCAACAAGCCTACTTTATTAATGACGATGAATGATGATGATAATGATGAAAATCAGGAGTTGGGGATTTTTAAAGGGCCATTTACTTTATGTTTGATAACACATGTAGGTACGATACATCAAGGTATAAAGAACTAGGATGGCATGGTACCTATTGTGATGGACCTTGACTCGACAAAAAAATAGGAGTATTCTTGTTCACACCTGATATACAAAAACCATGCTAGGATGCACCAAACGAAGCAAGTATTCGCTAAGTTATTTAATAAGAATATCCAACAAGCACATCAGATAAAAAGATAATGATCATTGCCTCATTCCTTTCTCTCTAAACCTATTGATTAGGCATCACTGAGAGGTCCTTATAATGAATGTAAAATAAGATAAGTCAAAAAAGACCAAGATAAAGTAAACAAACAAGCTAATGTTATTTGTACCGCTAGCCAAGACTAAACTATGGTGATGCCTGATGTTGATGTCCATTGTAGGAAGGATTCATCCTAGGAAATGTTTTGATTAGGTGATGATGAGATTTGATTGGATGATAATCTTTTGATACTCCAATTTGATTAACTTGCTGACTTACTGACCTAGGCTTGAGACTTTGACGATTGAGCTTTCACTTTAGAATTTGCTAGACTTGCTTCTGATTGCTTCACCAAAGGATGAAGGTGACAATTGATTTATTATGAGTGGATATTATTGCTAGTGGGAGCGAGATGAGACAGATGCCCCATTTTGGGTTTTTCAAATATTTGGATGTTTTTTATTTTTTGAAATGTTTTGAGGTTGTTTTTGAGATTTTCTATTTTTTTTGGATTTTTTGAGATTTTATGAATGTTTTTGGATTTTGTGTCTCATGGGCTGATCAAGGATTATCCTTGCCTACGTTTAAGCTTAGAGATGACGTAGTTTGGTTAACATGTCTTTGATGTTTTTTTGACTTTTTGACCTGTTTTTGGATTTTTGATATGTTTTGGATTTTCACATGATTTTGACAATTTGGATATAGATATGTGATGATACTAGTGATCTGTTTTGGGATTTTTTTGAAAATTAAGCTAGGATTGATTGATCCAATTGATGGATTGATGCTGATAAAATTGTTGAGGATACAAGACAATGCAAGGATAGTGTTAAGCAACACAAGGATTGGGAAGGATATCCCGAGATGATGATGGATTGGTTGTATTTGATTGATCAAGATTTTGAAGCTTGATTTGGAATAAAATTGTTTTGATGATTTGATGTGATGCTGAAATTTAAATTAGATGCCACTGATATTGATTGTTTGGATTGATGCAACTTGATGAAAGATAAAGCTAGATAAGGGACTTCTTCTTGTCAAAATATTACATGGGCTAGTGATTTGGCTCTTTGGCTCACAAATTCTTGACCAATTTGATTTCACATTTGACAATGTTTGGATCACCACATAAGTTGGAGGATATATATATCATGATTTATTCCCGAAGCAAGATACAAATATTTTCCCCCAGTGTCTAGCAATGTATGGATGCTTGGATAGGTGGATGGATGGATGGGTATGGATCATCTTGTGATAAGATAAGGTGTTCGAATAGAGGATGCTCATTTGGATAATGCTTTAAGGCTCAGATAATGTTGGGTAGGATAGGATCAATGAAAATGACCCATGTCAAGATATCTACCATAAGCAAGTGTAAAGTGTGCACCAAACTTGGTCAAGATCAAGATAATTTGGAAGATGGATGAAGATATATGAAAATGGATGGGATAAATGGTTCATGGATGAATGGATTTATTATGGATAAGATGGATGGAATGTTGGATTTATTATGGATGTGATAGTATGCTTTCTCCTGAAATGGTGCACATAGATGCTTGATTCTACACATGATGCTTGTTTTCCAGGTTTTCATCATGGTACTTGTCCAAAGCACCACCGAAGTGGTTTTCACTGGAGGACAATTTTTTTCTTTACTATTTTCAATCATTTTTTTTAATTTTTTTTTTATTTTGATTTTTTTGTTGAAAGATTTTAAGCTCATGTTGAACCACCTGGTGGTGTCAATGTATATGCTTATGTTATAATTTTCCACTGATATCCTACTTGAAGAAGTTGATTTTCCAAGACTCGTGCACTTGAATGCAACTTTTGAGATTCTTGATCTACTTTGTTGATACTAGAGTTAACTTTGTCTTTGTGCGCACATCCTAATAGAGTGCCTTTTGAATCCTTATGATGAAGGGTTGCTACCAATACATGGTCAATGTGATAATTAGATATCATGCATGGAGGCGTGGATGGTGGAGTGTGTTTAGTAATAAAAGATGGATTGGTTGATAGATTGGAACCTTTGACTCTCCAAACTTGGGAAGATGAGAAATAATGGGTTGATACGAAAGTGTGCATGGAATTAGGACCAACTGCTTGATACACTTTATACATTGCCTGAGAAGCCCAATTTTTCCTTTGCGGACATCTTTGTTGGATACTTTTCCCTTTTTTATTTTTCCCCATAGTTTCTTTGACTAATAGAGTTTGATAGGGATCATTTATATTTTTTGGTATCCATTTTTATTTGATTTATCCTTCATTCTTTACAAATTATTTTGTTTTGATAATGTTCTTCTTTCTTTGATTCAAATCTTTATTTTGTTGTTGGTCCCAATTCGTGGATGGGGTGATGGGTGGATGAAGATTCATGACATGGTTGGTTGTAGTATTGGCATCGGTTTCATCATAAGGATTCTTCATGCTCCCTATGTTGGCGTTTGCTTGAGATAAAGTTTCCCCTAGTTTTATAGAGGTATCACTTATATGTTTAGATCCCCTATTTATCAAATAACCAAGACCTTGATGCTTAGATTTCCAATAATCTGCATTGGTTCTAGGATACCTAATTCATGTAGGCCTAATCCTCTACCTTGATATTTCATCTGTTGAAACATTTTATTTGTAATAGAATATGATTTATCTTGGAAACAAGGTGTTAATCCTTCTCTGATCTGTCGTGGATCTTCAAAGGTGATAGATTCTTCCTTGATAAGATAAATTTCTCTTAAAAAGGTAAGTGGTCCAAGTTTATAAGTGATTGAATCTTCCATATGTGGGATAACTTTCTGATTGATATCTTTGGCTTGATCTTGTAAAATATCATATTTTAATGCTTCTTCAAGAGGTGTTGATGATTCACTGTCCACATAAAAGTCTTCCTCATGATGCATTCCACAAGATGTTTCTAATTTACCACTTTTGTAGGAGCCTTCTTCATGACCCATTTTTGATATGTCTATATTTTTCCATATCTTGACCATGTGTATAAATATTAAGAGTAGGAGACTCTTGTTCCTTGGTAATGATATCAAGAGTATGAGACTCCTATTTTGAATGAAGATCATCTGCATGTCCATCTAAAGAAAGCATCTCACGGGTGGATGGAGGGGTATGTGCTATATGGATATGATCCTTATTTGTGACATCTTGTATAGATAGGAGATTTTCCATTACCTCATTGTAGTATCTTGGATATACAAATTCTTGATCTTGATTAATGTCAGAATTACTTTCAACATGCTTTGGATCAAGTTCTTGACATGGGTCAATTTCAAAGGATGGATTGTCTACAAGGGATTCTTGGACATTTTTATTAGGAATGCGAAGTGGATCAATATCTTGTTGATCTTTGAGGATTCCTTCATTATCCGCAGTCATGAGGTCAAGGGATGTCAGTATGTCTTGGGAAGGACCATTGCTAGACCTTGGTGATAATTGTTGATCATGATTTGGAATAAATTCTTGAGATATGTTCTCTAACTCATTGAGTGATGTAGAGACATTTTCAACATGATCATTGGTGGATGGATCTTGGATTATATCAATAGGATCAAATAAAATCAACACTCCTTGAAATAGATCTTTGTAGGAGGGGTCTTGATCATGACTAAAAAATGGCTCTTGATGTATGTTGATTTGATCGTTGGATGAGGTGGAAACTTAAAGGTGCTCATTGATGGGTAGTTGTGATTGATCTTTGAGATGTGATGACTGATCTTCAAGATGGGGTGATTGGGTTTGTTGTTGATATTGTTGTCCAACCTCTTGACATTTGAGATATTGTTCTTGATGTGGTTGTGGACCCAACTTAATTCTTTGATGACATGACTCAACCAATGGAAGAGTGTATTGATTTTGGGGTGGAGATGTCTCTTGGTGATATGAATCAATGAGTTTCTTGAGTTTAGCAATTTTATTTCGCAAGATTTGATCTTGACATTCTCGATATCGTTGACCTGGTTGTTGACCAAGCATAATGGGATAGTGTACTGGTGGATTTTTCATGGGATCATGGATGGATTGACACTAGAAAATGTTTAGATTTTGAATTATAGGCCGAATTTGAACATTTTTGTGGTTGAGAATTATATTGCCTTGATTTAGGTAACTTTAATTTTGCATGGGGTTACCTTGACTTGGATCAATATATTGAGTTGTCAATATATCACTTGGTCTTTGACCAATATTGGTTTGATTTTCGAGCACATCTATCCCAAAATTCACCAAGTGTGAATTTGATACATTCATGTTTACTAAGTTTGCACTTGGTATATTCACATTTGGTATGTATGGATTGGATGGGATAATGTTGTTTTGTTGAAGACTCATTTTTGGTTGATAGATTTATAAGTTTTTACTTTGATTTAAATCTACCATAGGGAAAGGTGGTCCAAAATTCAGATTGAGAAAACTCACATTTGTATCATTGAGGTTTGGAGGAAATAATGATGCCATGTATGGATTGCATAAATGTGAGTTTCGATAATCAATTGGCATTGCGAGACTTGGATAGTTTGGTTGACTTGGATTACTCATGATGTATGAATCAAGTTTATATTCCATGTTTTTCTTGTGTTTTGACCTTGTTGACCTCTGAGGGGTTTAGGACCAATGATGAGATGAAGGATGAAAGGGGTGAATGATATGGGTGTTCAAAATTTTAGGAACTTTGGATCAATGTTAGACTTTAGGACTTGATTTGATTTGATTTGATTTTGATTGATTGATTTGGATAATGAACTTGTAAACTCTAGGAGGTTGTGTTGTCCTAGAGTGAACTTGTACACAAGAAGATAATTTGACTAAGTGTATTAAGTCAAAAAAGGTGATTTTGGATAATGAACTTGTAAATTTTAGTAAATTGTGTTATCCTAGAGTAAACTCGTACAAAAGAGGATAATTTGACTAAGTGTGTTAAGTCAAAAATGATAATGAACTCCTAGACCCCAAGATGTTGGATTTTATCAAGAGGAAAATTTGTTCACAAGGATATGATAATTTGATCAAATATGTGAAGAAGGATTCATCTACACATATCTAACCAAACAAGATGATTTTGATTTCGCCTAGAAGTCTAGCATGAATGATGTTTTCAAAGTTTCTGAAATTTTGTTGGTGAGATGGGATTTGATTGATTTTTGAGATAGATGAAATGATTGGTTGGATCCTAAATGAACCTAAGAGGAATTTCTTACAAGACCAAGGTAATGAATAACATGTTTTTCCCTATGAATACTGCAAACCAAAAGATCAATATTTGCATGGAAAACCATATGACCAAAATATACCAAGCACATGTGTGGGGTTCAATTGATTTTATCTTGGTTAATGACCTACTTTTTATCACATCCACTTCTTGATTGGCTTTTCAAACTAAATTTCTATGTCTCCATTCTTTTTCATTCCACAAGGTCCATTATGTGAAAATCAAGGTTTCAAGAGCATAGTTTCCTAGGTTGACTTTAGAGAGAGAAAATTGCGATTAAGTCCAAATGCTTAGAAGCCTCTAAGGATGAAATCCCTAGGAAATGAATGAGAACTTGAATTTTTCAAAGGTATTTTCCTCCCTAAAGGGTTTGAAATTTTGAGGGTCCTTGTGAATATTTTTATTCAAATTTTTTCGATCAAGGCAATGTGTTTTTGATCCCAAGAACATGTATAATCCAAGGATGAAAATACAATATTTTTTGGGTTCCCATTTGAATAAATCTAGCTGCACATATTCAGTGTGGATGATTAGATGTTTGACCACATTATCTCTCCTCCACGACACGCACTTCTTGGGTCAACCAAACATCAGTACCCATGAATCTCCCATGGCATACATTTCATCTCTATAATAGAATCACATGTATACGTGGGGCGGCTTCAAAGGACATGACCTTTTGCACCAACAAATAGAAAGGATTTTGGCCTTTGCTAAACAAGGGGTTTTAATGCGGGAATTTCGTTCATGGTGGACTATCCATGCGGTGAGATACCATTATTTTCCTTCTCATCAGAATAATCCTCATGACTCTCAAACTTTCCTTGAGAATCCACACTTATATACTGGTTGGAAGTCACTTGGATTTAGTGTGTTCCCGGTTGGGTCATCCCCTGGGGTGATTACTTTTTCCCCCCACTCAGACCCTCTAAGATAAACAAAAGCGAGCAAGCATATCTCGTAGTTTGATCAACCTTCTTTGAAAAAAAAGGGAGAACACTCGCAATATGCCACACTCACACTCGCAAGATTGGTTCAATTTTTAATCCCAAATAAAATGTGAAGGCAATCACTTACACAATTTAAGATCACCACAAAGACTTTTGATTATCAAGATCGCTATAAAGCGTGAGAGAAGTGCATATGTCCTTTTAGTGATATTACCTTGGGTAATTAATTAAAAAAAACATAAGCACTTGTTCATTTTAATTCCACAAAGGAATGATTTGATTCTTTTTAGTGCACCAAAGTGAAATATGAAATTTTCCTTGTTCAATTGTTAATCCTAAAAAACCAAATCTAGTGAGTTTGTCTTGAAGTTCATTTTAACTCTTTGTTTTCAAAATAAAAATCTTTTATAATGTTCTTTTTAGGGCCCAAAATAAATTTAGTTTTTCCTAAAAGCATGAAGGTAACAATTTTTTTAGAAGTGGGATTATAATTGCTCTCCAGAATGTTAAAAAAAAACTTGATATAATGATGTGATAATGTTTTTCCTTTGACTTCCATGCTCCATGATCCTTTAAAACCTGGAATACAAGCTCCAAATGTTATATGAAATCAAGAAAACAAGAAGATATGAGGGTTAGATAAATGATTAATCATGTAAACCCTAAAATTTAGACCAAGTTTCATGGTGTTTTGATATTAGGTGAACTTTTGAAAAATTTAAATCTATAAAAGTTGAGAAACACCTACACCATTGGATATATTATGAAATTCTACCTCATTTAAAAAAAACCTCTGAAAAAGACCAAAAAATGATCAAAATACGACCATTTTAAATTTGGGTGAAAAACATGAAAGCAAAAGTGACACCCTTTGCAGCGACACTATTTTCAAATGCGGCTCTGATTTTCTTAGAATGGAAAATTGAAGGATTTAGATGAATGTGGGATCATTCATGAGCCAATGACAAGATGCCACTTTTCAAGATGTGAGAGGATGAGGGTTGTGCACATTTTGGTCAATGTGCCAAAGAGGGGGGGATTTGAAATTCAAAAGATAGCTTGTTGGAGACATGAAATATGAGTTAATATCATGTTGGAGGACAAGACATGTGGGAGGGAAAATTCAAATTTGAAGAATATTCCATCTTGATGCCCTCTTTGAATGAAATTAGAAGAAATAATAAATCAAATAAATTGATTTATTGTGCAAGTGGAAAAATCTAGAGGATTTAGGTGATTAGGATTAGATTAATCGAGATTTGATTAATTTAATAAGAGATTAGGTGATTTTGACTTTTGACTTAGATTTTAGGATTAAAATAAATCAAAATGAGAAGAAAATGATTTTAGATTTAGTTAAATAAAGATTTGTTTTATTTAATCAAAGAGGATTGATGTTAGTGTTAAATCAAATAAAGATGAATTTATTTAATTTGAATGGATGACTTTAGGAGATTAATTAAATAAACTTGATTTATTTAATTAAAGAGATAACTTAGGATATTAATCAAATAAACTTAATTTATTTAATTGATGGGAGAATATGAAAATACGAGCAATGCATGATATCAATTTTGCATGTCTACAATGATTATTTGAATTAATATTGTTATATTCTCTTGAGTAAGACTATTGATGTTAGATTCATCAGTTTTGTGACATTGTATTGGTGAAGGGGACAAAATTGCACCACTCGCTTGCAAGCACCCTACGATTTCGTGATTCTCTCTTCACGGTGTCTTTGATTATGATATATATGCATGTTTGATATATGCTTTATTTTCAAGTTTGTAGGTACAGGACATCGACTCCACCTAGTTTTACAGGTTTGAGTGTGTCCATTTCCCAACGGTATTGTTGATTGGGAGATCATAGTAGCTAGGTTTCCCATGTCAAGCCACCACCCTAGTCATAGTGTGTCATCGGTTTTAGTTGGATTTTTTTGTTATATTGTTGTTCAAATTTGCCTTGATTTTACTATGTTGCAAAATATGTTAAAGGGAAGTAAATAATTTAAATATTTTAGTTGATTATTTAATTAATCTTGTTTATTATGTTAGAAAATTGTAATTTAAGTTAATTAATTAATTTAATCTATTTGGTAAAATAATTTAATCTTAGGATTAAATTTATTTTATTAATTAATTAAATTAATTGAATTAAGTTTAAATTAGATATACTATGTGTTTTAGAAATTATTAAAATGTTTTAATTTCTAGAAATATCTTGAGGATTTGGTGCAATTTGATTTTAAAAGATAGTTTGTTTTCAACATGTGTTTGAAAATATTAATGATGGTTGTTGGGAAAAATATTTTCAAGAAGAAATTAATGGATGTAACCATAAGAGGTGAGAAGCTTCTTCATGGAAAGGAGAGGATATTTTGTGGGGAAAGTTTGTTTAAAATAATAAGGTTTTGTTATTATATTCGGTTGTTGAAATTTTGGAGAAAAAATAGAGTCTCGAGAAAGTTTTTGTGTTTTGGATTTTTATTTTTTTCTGGAGGAAGCTCTGGTTGATCTAGAAGAATCTTTCTTATGTGGAAGAGGCTCTACGTCAATTCACATCTTCTCATGTGTTGGATTTCAAGTTCCTCTATTTTTCTAGTTAATTTCATTTTGGAAAAAAATCTTAGATTAGATTACTATCTAGAAAAATATTGTTTGTACAAATTATAAATCTTTTGAGTTTTTTTTAAAATTGAAAATCCCGTGTGTGAAATCTTCTATAGAAATGAAATCTTTTGTTGAATCTATTGCAAGTTTTAAATTGGGATTTTTGTAGACAATGAAGAACCCAAAAGAAAATGTCGGGGATCTAGAAAATTCTCTATTGGGAAGAAATTAAAGTCTCTGTAGAAATTCTTCTGTAGGAATTAACCTCTTGGAAAATTTGGGTAGAAGTTTTCTGTAGATAATTAGTGCTCCAAATTACTATTGAATTTGTTTCTATAGTAAATGATTTTTTCAGATTAAACTATTTGTCTAAAGAAAATTAAGAAAAAAATCCCTATGTTAAAATTTGCTTCTCTTTGTAAAATTTGGGTATTTTCTTATAGATGGCTATTTTGTGAAAATAATTTTCCCAATTAAAGTATTTGTATTGAATTCTTCATATATATATATATATATATACATATATAGTAAATATACATATACATTTATTGGTTATGGATTTTCCATATTAATATTTCCTGTAGAAATTTATAAAGTTTAATTAACTTTCGTATGGAAAAATCAACAATAAATCGCAAGAGAAACGAATTTAAATTACTGAAGGTTTATTTTGTTTATTTATAGTAGGGGAGGTTGGGGCTCTCCCCATAGGTGCCCCCATGGGAGGGATTGTCTGGGAGGCAATGCCCCAGCGCTGCCCCATCCACAGCCACCCCCATGTAAATGGGGGGTTCGGTTGTGTGGGGAGGCCAACCCCAAAAAAAAAAAAAAAAATTAAAAATGCAAACCCTTCATTTGTTTCGTCTGCCATGGGAGAAGTAAAGAGGATTAGGATGTATGGTGTTGTATGTATTATTTAATGTTTGATGTTTGATAATACATATTATATTTAATTTCATATATATATATATATATTTATATATATAAGTATATATATTCATATATATATGTATATATAAATATGTATATTTATGAATATATATAATATATTGTAATGGGTTATAAATATATTTTGAATATATATTTAGATATTTAATATATATAGATTTAATATTTAAATTATTTTTTTAATTGATGCATGCAAAAGTACATTGAAGATAATTTTGCAGTGATGTAGTTTAATAGGGAAATTGCTATTTTCATTTAAAAATAATTGAGGGAATTGAAGTATTCGATAGATTTGATTTTCTTCTCTGTCTGTAAAATGGTTTTATTTTATTAGTTTAATTGGGCAATATATATTACTGTATTTCACTGAAGGATATTGAATTTAAGAAATCCAAAAGATAGAGTTATTTTCTGATTAAATTTCCCTTTAAAATGTAATTTTCTTTTGTTGTCATTTTGGGGAAATTTGTTTAGAAGCAATAGTAAGACTTCCAGATGTGGGAATTTAGTTGGGGGTTGTTGTAATTTATTGTCATCCCTTTTGGTTCTCCCCTGGGTAGTGCGTATTGTCATTTTCAGTAAATCACCCGGTTTCCATGAACGGGGATGTGATGTCTTTATGTTTTGGATGGGGATTGAATATTTGTATGTGTACTCTAGTTACATTTGGTTTTGGATAAGTTCCACGTGTTGGCAGTAGGAGAGTGAATCTTGATGGGGGTCGGGGTTTGGGAAGATCTACCAGAGTAACCCATGCAACCTTGTGGTGACACCCCTATGTCAGCAATATGTTTGGGTTACTGATTTATTTAATTATTTAACTCTAGAAGCATTGTACACAATGAATTAGTGTTGTACTAGTATTTAATAAGTTCAGTTATGTGTTAGTCTGTGTCTAGTGGTAGAGGGTCTTTCCTAGGGATCCTTGTTACTGTCTCCTAGCACGGGGGTGGGCCTTCAGGTACCACTTGGTTGGGTGGAACGTGCACCTTACTCCGTTGGGTTCCCTTCATATGTTCGTGATGGTGATATCTTCTAGTTGGAGAGCTTGTGGGTACTAGTTGATATGTTCCTTCCATTTGATTTATTCTATTAATTGACATTTGTATTTATATTACTCCTCAATTGTATTCGAGGAGGACTCTTGTAAATTGTAATTCTTTTGCACGATCTTCCTCATTCTGGAAATGAGTATTGTAAAAATTATTTGTAAGTAAATGTAATCTTTGGATCTTTATGTGCTTCTTTCTTATGTGATGCTTAATTCTTTGAATGTATGTACTTTAAATTCATAAGTAATTAATTATATCTTATAGATGAGTTAATTTTTATTTTATGGGATTCATATGTAACCTTAGTTGTGTGCCTCAGAGGATGTTTGTGATAGTGTACAATGAACCTTTCATATTATTATTGCACTTTAAAAGAAGAAAAAATTGTATACTTTTGTAGTTATAGCATCTTCCTCTAGGGTTACGTGGCGGGGCATTACAATTTCTTTATACATTATTGATACTTAATTCGTACTCAGGATTGTGGGAAACACTATATCCATTAGATCATCATATGAAGATATATGCCCAATAATTTTACTAATAATAATATTGTTAACTTTTTAATTTTATTTCCCTACAGTGAAACCAAATTATTATATTGGTATGATTCATCATCTAGATTATATTTCCACTTGGTAATTATAATAAATGTGACCTTAATGGTTAGTACTTAGTAGTGATTCTATATATCAATGATACTTATAAACCAAAACATGCAATCATATTATTACAATTGAATCCAACTCTTCATGTGCATGGTCATAGTAGAATACTATATAGGGATAAATTTAGTTAAGTCTAGTATAAAGTGAATCCCAAGTCAATTATGTACCCTAAATACATATAATTGGTCAGTTTCACCAGAATCAACCTTGGCCAAGGTTTAGTGAATTTAAGATATAATGATTTCATATTTAATACAATAATTTTTTAGAATGACATAATATTATTTTATATGTTTAACTCCTATTTTGAAACAATCGAGTGCCCACACATGTAACTAAATTACAATCATACAATAGAATACAAGCACAACTCACCAAATACCTAGAGTTATTCAAAAATATTATCCCTTAATCTCAACTTCAAAACTCTCTATGCATATATCAAGGATGATAGTAAGGCTATCAAGTTATAGTTCAATGGAATTATCTTGATATAAGGTATGAATAAATATTCTACTATTCAGTCAACCAATATTCATAAATTTGATGCTCAAATATGTATTTAACATTCTAGAAAATATAGGCATTCATTTTATTTCATTTTAAAATTAACAATGTAACTTAATAGAGCACCTAAAATAAACATAAGTTGTAATTCTAATTTACAACCATAGTATAATACATCTCTCCAATATTTTTTTATCCTCAAGATCAAAAATAGTATACTAACATCTCCACATTTTAAATAATAAATGTAACATATTCAAATAAGATCATGACAAAGATCTACCCATAATTCTAGTGAAATTCATACAAATATTGCATGTTCAATGAGTGTTAACTCAGTAATGTACAATCCATAATAGCCATAACCTAAAATATTGGTCACATAAAATATAGAGATACCATGAACATGTAAGATGTAATACCCCTTTGTTTTTCTCTATTGATCGAACAGTGTTTTTCCCCTTTATGTTGTGTTTATGTTAGTACTTTGACTATGTTACTCGGTTATTATTTGATCACTATCTAAATCTTGATGTGAATGTCATCTTTTGATGTGATGGTATTTTATTATGATATCATTATGGCATGTTTTGAATTAGCATAAGTGGATATTCGAATTAATGATGTTTTATGCTTTCGATTAAATTATTATGTTAGATTTGTCAGTTAGTTACACTGTATTGGTGAAGGGGGCGGTATCGCATCATTCACTTGTGAGCACCTTGCGATTCCAAAATTTCTTCTTCACGGTGTGTTTTAATTATGACATATAAATGCATGTCGATATACTCTTTGTTCGTAGGTTGACAGGTACAAGACATTGACTCCACCTGGTTTCACAGGTTTGAGCGTGCTCATTTCCCAACGGTATTTGATTGGGAGATAGTAGCTAGGTTTTTCGTGCCAAGTCATTACCCTAGTCATAGTGTGTCATCGGGTTTAGTCGGGTTAAGTTGCTTTAATATCGTTCTAATTACCTCGTTTTTATTTAAATTACAAGTTAGAAAAAGGTAAATATTTTCTTTTGTAGTTAAGTTGAGTAAATTTATCTGGTTATATGTTAGAAATGTGATTTAATTTATTAATTAATTTAATTTAATTATTAAATAATTTAATCTTGTATTAGATTTATTTTATTAATTAATTAAATTAATTGTGTTGAAATGAATTTAGTTATTCATTTTAAAATTTATTGATACATTGTTTGAAATTGAAAATTAAAGAAAAAGAATATAAATTTCATTTTTAGAAAATTTTGAATTCAAAAATTGAAAATAGAGATATTTTGCTATTCTATTTTTGAAAATTTATTAGGGTGGTTGCATAGATATTTTTGGAATTTTCTTTATTATTTGGATTGTGAATGAGTTTTCAACAAGTTTTGAAAGATTGAAAAAGGAAGGGAAGAAAAGAAATTTGTTGTTGGATTTTGGATTGGGAAGAAGCAAGTTGAATTCTCAGAGGAGCTGGAATCAGAAGAAGAATTAAGAGCTCCATTGTTAACCTTTCAAGCTTTTGGATTTAGGTTTTCTTCTTGTTTAATTTGTTCATTTTGAAAGGTTTCACAATTTTTAGTGTTGTTTGGAAAAATATTTATAAACCCTGTATGATTGCAAAACAAACCCATTTTAATTCCTACTACAAAATTTGAAAAAAACCTGTGTTTGGAAATAAATTTCTTCATGGAAATGATGGTGTTCTTGAGTGAAAAGTGTTATTTTAAGTTTGTTTCTTCAATTGATTTTGCAAATTCATTTGTGAATATATAAATATATATACATATGTATATATATATATTGATATATATATACATACATATATATAGATATTTTATATATATTTATTAATAGGGGTTATGCTAGATTTTTAAAAAATATATATATATATATATATGAAACCCTGTTGAAAAGCGGATTGAAATCTGGAGGGTTTTCTTTGTGATTTTTTTTTGTAAATCATATTATTGGGGGTCACTGGGGGCTCACCCCCACCGCGCCCCCATGGGAGGCGTGTGGGGGGATTCGCGCCCAGCGCGCCCCCCTGGCCGCCCACTGTGGGTTGGATGTGTGAACACAGTCGGCGCACACAGTGTGGGTTCGGTTGTGTTTACACAACTGCACCCACAATGTGGGGTCGACTATGTACACAGTCGGTCGCTCTTTACAAATCGCGTGCGGCCCAAGGAAGGTAAAACATGTACCTTCAATATGGCGTTTGACTTTTTTTTTAAATAATAAAATATAAATATATTAATATTTTATTATTATATTTTATAAAATAAAATATTAATATATACATTATGATTAATATAATATATATTAATATTTAATATTATATTATATAATATTATAATATTATATATATTTATATTAAATAATTAAATATAGATATATATAATACATAAGTGTATATGTATATATATATTAAAATAATGATTATTTGAGGGCATGATTTAAGTTTAATTGAGGAAATAAAATATGGTATTCTTGGTCAAATTATTGATTTTATTTTAGAATAATATATCAGATGGAATAGTATATTTGATTTTAAATAATATGCTTTTTAAGATAAGTTAATTGTTTTAAAAATGATTAAGTCGAAAAAAAAAAAGAGGAAACAATATTTATTTTAAAATGATGTATCTTGATTTCTAAAAGTAAGTGTTTATTATTATTTAAGAGCAATTAGGGAATTAATTATCTGGTTAACTTTTATTCTTTATCTGAAAGAGACTTAATTTAATTAGTGTTATTAAGGCAATACTATTGAATTTTATTAAGGAAGTGGATTTAGGAAATCCGAAGTAGATTTAATTCCTATTAAATTGCTCATTTAAATGTAATTTATTTTGTTATCTCTTTGGAGAAAATTGTGTGGTAGGAGTTAATAAGTCTTCCAGATGAGATTTCAGTTATGTGGGTTGTTGTACTATGTTAGTCAACCTTTGGATTGCCTTGGGTAGTGCATCTAACTATATCCAGTTTGTTACCCAGTTATCACAAACAAGGATGTGTTGACTTTATGTCATGAATGGGGAGTTGATATCCTTAGGTCACACTTGTGTACCCTTGGGTTTTTGAGTTGTTCCAAGTGTTGTCTTAGAGGAGTGGCTTGCAATGAGGTCCGACACACAAAGCGGTGTTAGGATAACTCATTGTAAGTTAGTTAATCTAGTGATAACGTAAATAAATTGATTAGAGGATTAGTTAGTATCAGACACTTAATAAGATAATTTTTCCTCACTCATAGACATGAGGGCTTGTATAGACTTGGGATGAAATGAGAAGACCTGGAATGGAAAGATCATTATCTTGTCTTTACAAGAGATAACGGATTCCACATTGGTTTGCATGAGGGGCTGAAAGTCGTTAGAGGTTACCAGGATAACCCAAATGGGAGTCAGGGCCTAGGAAGACTTACCAGGATAACCCATGTAACATTGTTATGACACTTCTCCTAAGTCAATAGTATATCGTATCAGTGATGCAATTGATTATGTAACATTGGAAGCATTGTAACCATTGTGTTAAGTGTTGTATTTGTAATTGATTCAGTTCAATTTTGTGTTAGCCTGTGATTAGAGGTAGATGGTCTTGGCTAGGAATCCTTGTTACTATCTCCTAGCACGGGGGGTGGGCCTTCGGGTACCACTTGGTTGGGTGGAACGTGCACCCTACTTCGTTGGGATTTCTTCTTGTTCGTGTTGACGATATTTCTAGTTGGAGAGCTCGTGGGATCTAGTTTCTTCTCATGCTTTATTCATTTCAGTTAATCTTGTAATTTATTACCCCTCATTTTTTATCGAGGTGGAAAGATGTAACTTGTAATCATGTTTATTGGATCTACCTCATTCGGGGAATGAGATATGTAATCTTATTGTTTAATTATTGTTAGATGAAATCACATGGTATCTCTTATTATTGATGCAATCTATCTTGTATGGAATGTATGTGTTCTAACTCATTAAGTAAATGAATGTAATGGTTTCAATTCATGTTTTTTGTTTGGGTCTTAAAGTAAACTCAGTCTCGTAACCTAAGGGGGTTGTTTGCAATGGGTAGTGAACTTGCATGGTAATTGTACTTAAAAAAAATAAAAAATTAGTCCATTTGAGTAGTTAATTGCAACTTCCCCTAGGGTTGTGAGGTGGGTCGTTACATAAGATGTTGAAAGGAGATATAGCCTACATGAATTAAACTAGATCAATTTTCTTTCACAATAAATATTAGGGAGCCAAAACTAACCAAGTAGTACTATTTGGTTGTTGTCATCAAAGGGGAGCCAAATAGGATGGTTAGGGTTTTTGTCCCTTTTTTTTGTGTGTGTGTGTTGTGATTGATATGATGATTTATATTAAACTAGGTGAATTAGGATCAAATGAACTAGTGTAACAAAATCTAGAAATTATAGAACAAAATGAAAGAAATAGAAAGTGGATATGGAGAAGAGATATAGAGAGGAACCTACCATTGAAATATGGAGAATAATTGACAAGACAAGAGAATTGGGTAACCTATTCTACAAGTACTAAAATCCAGAGTTTTAGGGCCTTCACAAGTGTACTGGCATGTTTAAAGGTCTCTGACAACAAAAATCAAAATTCTAATTCTAACAGAACATGGGTAATTAATGTGCCCTAATTTGTTGATGATGAGTCCTTGAGGGTTTAGGAGCCTTGATATGTTAAATTCACTTCAACTAGTAGAAATATCAATGTAAGCCTATGAAATAAATAAAGGGAGAAAGATTGTGTTATATATAGGGGCTTGCCTTGGTCAAACCTTGTGTTAGTGTTCTCACCTCAACAACGATTATGATGATAGATGATATAAAGTGTGTTCTCTCGAGGGATCAGAGGCAAGATAAATGAAAAATGATAATGAAAACATAAAGGGGGCATATTACCACTCATATTTGAATCCCTTATTGGATTTATGTAGTTATATCAATCTCATGCAAGGAGGATGAAGTATCCTTAAGATCCTACAACTATTAGTGTATATTATAATGTTGATAAATAAGAAGCATCTTACAATACATGAATATAAAATTTTATTTAGGTTGCAAACTATAATTTACTATAATTGTGTCACTTATCTTATTACTATAATTATGTTGTTTATCTTATACTTTTTTGGTTTTCGATGTTGCATTAATTACTTTAGAGTTGCTAGAGAGAGATTAAGATTGAATAGAATTGAATGCTATATATATATATATATGAATCTAAATATATTTCAAATTATTCATTTTGATAGGCTAACAAATGAATTTGAATTCTTAAACATATTGAGGTTAACAAAAAATAATAATTTTGGGCATGAATAGATAGGACAAGGGTGTTGGGCACTTAGGTCCAAAAAATAATTTCTCAAGTCCGACAATTAAGTATGTACTTAAGTTTCCCAAAACAATAGGAAAAAAATACATCACAAACATAATTAGATACATGCACTTAAGATGGTACCAAACCTAGTGTAAAATTGTTAGGGGTGACAATCTATGACACTAGATTTAGCTCCCACTTTAGTGAGGGTATGAAATTGCATTCATATTCACACTAAAGTATGGAGAAGATAGATCTCTTTATCAAAATACTAAAGAGGTAGGATTACTCCAAGCTAGGAGATGTGATATTATTGAGATATAAAATCATATCAATGCATAATGTCAAGATAAAAATGCCACACACATAAATATATCACACACAAGATGAGGAAAAATTCAAACATATATGATGTATACACTGAGCAAACAATAAAGTGCACAAAAAGAATACACAAATCAAGCATGAATAATACCCAAATCATGTACACAAAGTATACATAAAAGAACAAAAAATATACAAATCTTAAATAAAGAGAAGAAAGATTACAAAAAAAATATCGACACATAAGTCTCAAGCAAAAAATTTGAGTCAATAGGGTAAGGAGACCTTAGTATAGAAGGTTGTCTCAATGTGCCAAGTATCATCACCCAAATGCAAAAAACACATAGATTAATTTGAAAGATAAAAGAATCATCTTGTGAGTTGATTGATTGCTTCAAAGGAATAATGCATACAAATAGATAGGGAGAAATCAATACAAAAGAAGGACACATGAATCTAGAACTAGCTTGATTTTTCATAAGGGTTCATGCACATTACAAAGCCCTCATGGATCATAGGTTGGCAAGTTTCATTATGCTAGGTGACCACGGATGAAGAAGGGTACATGACTTGGGTACTAAATTGTTCTATTGCTAAGGGTCATACACATAAAAAAATCCCCCGTGGATCACATGCTAGTAAGTTTTGTTATACTAAGTGACCATGGATGTGACAAATTAGACTCTATAAAGCACATAGGATAGAAATTTGTGTTATGCTAGGTGGCTTATAGAGTACATGAATTAACAAGATAGCAAGTTGTGCTATGCAAGGTAATCATATATTGTTAACACCTTGGGGAGCATGTAAATGAATTTTTTTACATAAGATGAATCAAAAATCATGCCTTAGGGAGCATACAAATGAACAACATTACAAGGTACAAATTGATAATCACACACTAGAGAGAACACAAATGAACAATGTATCAGGGGACAAACTAATAGTCATGCCTTAGGGAGCACAAAAATGAACATCTCAGTGGATGAATTAATGATCATGCCTCAGGGAGCACACAAATGAACAATGTCTTAGGGGTTGAATTAATAATCACACCTCAGGGAGCATATAAATAAAAAACATCACATGGGATTATTTGATAACCATAACTCTAGGAGCGTAATTAAAAAACACCATCGTAAACGGGACACGTCAATAAGCCACAACTCAAGAAGCATGAATGGATAAGGATGCATGTGTGGATGCACAAATGGATATGTGATATTCCCTCATTAAAATAATAGAATATTTACCATGTTGATATTTTAAGGAAAATAAGGGATGAAGGAAAAAGAAAGGGAATCCTCAAGAAGGATTCACACTTCCAAAATTAGTGATCATTTCCCTCCAATATATAGGCAAGGAAAACCATGCTAGAGACCATTGTGTTGATCATAAAAATTATGGGTTCATGTATGGTTGTAACATTGTGAATGGAAATGAGCAACACATGGAGCTACAATGCCACATAGTGAGGAGAAAAATGTTAGAAGAAATTTTATCATTTAGAAGGAATGGGATAAGGGTAAGGCCCAATGTCACAAGATAAGACAATAGGTACATCAGCAAATGGAAGAGTGATTGCACCTGAGTCAAGAATTCATTGATACATTCTATTGTCCAAGTCATGATATTTATTAATAGAATGACCAAGCACTTGATGATATGCACAAAAATGAATTTTTTTAGTGTCTAAGTGAAATTTCTTATGTGGGAAAGGAGGAAGAGTAATCAAGCGAGATTCGAGAAGCCTCAATAAAATATGCTCTTTCTTAGATAGAGGATGAGGAGTAGGAAGTACTCATTTCTCTTGTGAATTTTTTTTTGACTGCTTACAATAAGAAGATATAGGTACATCAAATAATGGAGGAGTGGATGAAAAAGGAGAAGGAATGTAACCTAAACCTACTTTATAAAATTGCAATGTAGGTTTCATAGGAACTTTAACTCCTTGTTAAATCATTTCCATTGTATCCAAGTTTAGTAATAATTTTGAAACTAAGCCAATAATATGTCTCCAAATTGAACAGATTAGGAGAGGCCAAATTTATAATCTTGTCTAAATGAGAAGTATGATCACATTTTGAAGAAGCGGTAAAATTTACATGAGAATAAGAATCAATTATTTTGTAAGAATTCATATCCTTGTTGATTTTTGATATGTTAATATTCAACCAGTCCATTAGGGGGGAAAGATAAAGATCCCCACCATCATCAAAATATGTGTTAGAAGAAGAAGGACAATTATTATGGAATGATGGTGTTATAGGTTTAGAGGTTCTTTATTATAATCTTAAGTATAATTTTTTTTAATCATATTTTGATTAACATATATCCTTGAGGGTTTTGATGTGAATTTAGACTCTTCATCTATGCATACCATCTTTCCAAGAGGAAGAAAATTTTAATAAAGAGTGGGTAAAGTGATGTAAAGAAAAGTATTATTGTATCCTCTTGTACCAAAATATCCTCCTAAGTAGGAAATATCTTGGGAGATGGACAAGTTTTAGCTTCATCATCACTTGAATAAGAGCTACCAAAGGTTAAAAAAGAAACATCTATCAATGATGTAAGAAAAGAAGAGAATATTTTTGTAGAAGAAGGTGATGGAAAGATGGATATGTTGATGTAATGTTAGAAGAATAGAAGGTGTTTTAGGTTTTATGTTTTTGCAATAAAATAAGATAACAAGACTTACAAGACTTACAATGGTTTAATAAAATACAATTCATGCAATAGTAAATAATATATTCAAACAATATAAAACTTTAATCAAGTAAATTAGATCTGATAATATATGTGATTAAAATAAAAAGATCCATAAATGCAAGCTAATTCAGGTTCACAAAAATGTAATATGGTGAAAGGATATATAGCCTAAATGACTTAAACTAGATCAATTCTATTTCATCATAAATATTAGGGAGCCAAAATTAACCGAGTTACTATTTGGTTGTTGTCCTCAAAGGAGATCCAAAGAGGTTGGTTAGGTTTTTGGTCCCTTTTTGTGCTTGTGTGTTGTAATTGATATGATGAGTTGTATTGAACTAGGTGAATTAGGACAAAATGGACTAAGTGTAACAAAATCTAGAAATTAAAGAACAAATTGGAAGAAAGAGAAAGTGGATCTAGAGAGGAGATATAGAGAGGAACCTTATATTGAAATTTGGAATAGAACTAGTAGGAAAAGGGTGTTGGGCATCCTAGTTCAAAAGTGTTGAAATCTAGGGTTTTAGGGCCTACATTGGGGTATCATTGTTTTAAGGTATTTGACAATGGAAATTAATACCTAGAGTCCAATAGAGCTCGGGTAATTCTTGTGCTCTACTTTATTGATGATGTATTTAAAAAATCTATTAGGGTTTAAGAGCATTGAGATGTTAAATCCACTTCAATCAATAGAAAACCTATAAAATTGCAAAATATATAAAGGGAGAAAGGTTGTTGGTACATTCCCACCTCCTAAATGGTTATATGATGAAATATAATAAATATTTCATGCTCTTGGTAAAAAAGGAAAGATAAATGGAAAATGATAATGAAAACATAAAAGGGATGTCTTACCACTCAAATGTGAAGCTCTTGTTGAACTATTGTAGTTGTACCAATCTCATACAAGGAGGATGAAGTATTATCCTTAACATCTTGCAAGTTTAAGTGCATATGATAATGATAATAAATAAGGAACATCTTACAATACATGAACATGAATTTTTATTAGGTCGCATACTATAATTGACTATAATTATGTTGATTATCTTTTTCTTTACTTATTTTTGATGTTGCACTGATTTATTTAGAGTTGCTAGAGAGAGATTAAGATTAATTAAAATTTATTAGGGTTTAAAAATGAGGGAATAATTGTTGGGATTAAGGTGTCTCAAACTTATTGATTCTCATGCTTAATTGATTAATTATTTACCTATTGATGTTTTTATTTATTAAATGTAAAAATAATACATGTTTCCAAATTGTTGTCACTTTGTGGGACCCAGTGGAGAGTTGGAATCCTACATGCAAGGTGTGAAGGGGAATATTGTGACACTTGTGACATGGGTGCTCAATTAGGAATTAAAAAATATTAAAACCTCTAAAAGGTGCACCATGCTAACAAGTGGCAATCTATTCTAGAAGAAAGCATTGACGAGGTCCACTTGTGTGCAAGTTTATCTCTTTGGATAACTGGAAGCAAATAAAAGGTGACACTTGTTACCTAGGCACTCATTTGAGCATTATGAATTTTGAAAATCTCAAGGAGGATCATCATGATGCCATGTGACATGTGTTTAACTTGTTGACTGAAGCTTGGAAGGGAAAGTTGCTAAACGTAGATTGAGTTGTCATTGGGAGTGACTAGGAGTCATAGTTAAGTTCCAAATTGGTAATTGAATTGATTTTCTCTATGGAATGCCTAGCATGTGAGGATTGATTTTTGGAGCTACAAGCCTTGCATGTTTTTTCATCTTTGATAGGTTGTTAATCAGGTCACTTGGGACACATTCATGTTGTCAATTTACATGATAGTTCGATCTCAAATTATTGCAATAAAGCTCTAAAATGCTACTCTCGAATGCTCTTGACAATAGTGCTTGATCATAAGTTCTTCTCCAAATTTTGTTCTAGTTTCAAATGATGAAATGACTAGGTATTTATAGGCATTTATTCAATTTCTTGAAAATTAGATCTCGGAAGCTAACATTTGAAATTTGAATTCTAAATGTTTTTTAAAAGTTAAGCAACATTTACAGGGTGTCGTACCCTTCACAACGAGCCACTAGGGACAAAAAGGAACAATTTTAAACAAAAAACTCAAAGGAAATAAAAAGCAGAAACAATCCACAAGCAACAAAGAGATCGCAAAGAAACAACCGACAAACAGGCATAGGGAGCAACTAACTGGCATTGTTCCAATTTTTAATCAGGAGGTCCACAGCCTCATCACCCACCCACTCTTTATTCTCCTGGTTGTTGTTTCCCTCTAGCTCCTCTTTTATAGCATTAGATAGAGTGCTCGTGACAAAGTGGCCCAACTTCATGGTGAAGCGGGTTAACCCCCGAAATCTTTTGTCGAGTGTGTCCATTCTCTTCACCACATCGCAAGACTCCACCTCGATGTCCATAGTCCCCTGAAACTCTCCAGGCTCATCAACTAGGGGATGCGGAGAGTGAGAGGAAGAGCCATCAATAGGAATCTTGTTGTCCACCGGAGTAAACTGGGGCCCCTCCACATTTTCTTCCTCCTCATCTTCAATTTCTTCTTCCTTGTACCCTTTGCTGTCAGACTACTCCTCCTCAGAGTCTTCAATAATCAACCTCTTTTTGCTGTTCTTAGCCAGCCTCTTGGATCTCCTCCTATCATTTTCCCCACCATTCATCTCAGTGGTCCCCACAACCATATCACCTCTGGAGTCTTTCCTTATAGCATTCTTGCCCTTTCCATCCTTAGCCATCAGGGCCAACATGCCTTTCTCCTTTCCTTTTTTTGCAGAGGTGGCCTTGTAGGCTGAGTCTGCCTGAGTGGATTTTAACTCATAGAGACCTTCTGCCACGCTGGCATGGGCCTTTCCCATAGCACTCTTAAGTTACTTGGTGGTTATCTTGGCTTTAGGGATTCCCCACAATGCCCGAATTAGATTTTCGAGGAGGGCTTTTAGACTCGGCCGGGGAAATATTCACACTTGAAAGGGGTTCAATGTCTCAATGTGAATAGTCATGATACCTATAGGAGGACAGAGAGCCAGATGAAATCGATAAAGACTCAGTATAAGCCCTTGGTGGAGCGGGAGTGGTGGGAGATCACTGGGGTTATGATTGGCCGACTCTTTGCACTTTTCGATAGAGTTTTCCAAGTCCATTAAAAGAAAAAATGGGAAACTAAGAAGAATCTTATGTCTTATATGATTTAACAGAGGGAATTGGTAAAAGAAACAAGTTTTGAACCTACCTTCCAAAGTAACATATTTCATCAGCGCCATGCACACCTAATCCTAGGGCTTTAGGAGAGCATCCCTCTCAAAACCCGACTGGTTCCGCACCGGGGCCTCCTCTCCTCTAAAAAAATATTTTAAGCTTTCATGACCCAATTTCTTGGTGTGTTTGGGGTATTTTTTCTCAGAACACAATAAACCTGTGGCTTGCACTATGACTTCCTCACTGATTTCAAATGATATACCACCAATGGAGACTCGACGGTCCTTCCACGAATTGGCAAACTGACCCGATAAGATAGGATCATGACCGACCAAGCACTCCATAAGCAGAGCAATGCCACCCTCCACAAAAATGTGCCAGACCAAAGGATTATTCTGAAACTCCTCACAGTTGTAAGGTTCAGTCCTAACCCGCTCACCACCCATACTACCAACCTACACAGGAAACTCAAGAAAATGCAAAAAATACCAATTGTAGTAGCCACGAATGATAATCACATTGTGATTGTTAAGGAAATTTATATAGATGAGGATAATAACACCCATGTGCAGGTCGCATGCGTGGAAGGGAAAATCACCACAGGGTGATTTGACAATGAATTTAATGAAGTTATGATTACGGACAAGAAGGCAAGAATTGGCGGACATGTAGAGAATTCACAAAAAAACATGCGGAATGGTCGTATAACTAAAATTAGAAACCATCCAAATGGAGCCAAAGGAGACTCGTGCTAAACTAATTGGCTTGAAGACCCTAGAAGGAGGCAATCTCCCATCATGAATAGTCAAATCATTATAAATACTCTCGCACAACCAGATGCAAGGAAGAGATAAAACAAGAAATCCCACAATCCCCAAGAGAATAGATCGAATGGATGATTCCACAGATTTAATGAAGTCACGTCCTTCCAACTATCCTTCATCAAGCCGCCAAAAATATACTTGTTACCATCTTTTAAGTCCCAACCCTGCCACTTTACCGTTACCTTAGAACCCGACCCCATCCACCATGTCCAAAGGGCAGACACGTGGATCCACCATTTTGTGCCCCACACATGAAGATCTCTTCCAAAAAACCTCCACCTATACTCCATTTCCATATTGACACTCATCCACCAAACCCCCCAAACAATCCGGTGGACCCCCCATTTAGCTCCCGTCATCCAAAGATTTAAAATCATTGGAAACCATGGTAGCTTTGTCCCTCGTGATTAAAGCTTGAATTTTTGGCAGTAACCTTTCCATTTTCCTCCAACATTTAGCCGAATCCTAGCCTGAGCCAAGATTAGCCAAGGCATCTAGCACATGATTGTCTTCTCTAAAGATATAAGTTACCTTTTTATCCCTAAATTTGGATAAAAGGAAACTAGCATCCAACAAAATTTCCTTAGTATTCCAATGAATTAGTCTATCTTTATTCACAACATTCGTAATCGACTTGGAGTCTCCTTCAATGTGGAGATAAGCAATCCCCAAAGAAACATCAATTTTGAGGCCCATTAGCAGCGCACGAGCCTCCGCCACTAAAGCAGACTGAAACCCAATACCTCCAACAAATCGCGCCACAAGAGCCCCGAAATAATCTCTGATAACTCCACCAATACTTTCCCTACCTGGGTTGCCCTTAGCAGCCCCGTCAAAATTAAGTTTAAAACATCCTCTATCCGGAGGTTCCTATTTAGTATTTTTTCTAGCTAAAAGTTTCGAATTATCAAAGGAGTTAGCCTTTAAATCCTGGTGCCACTCAGCCATTTTTATTTCGCAATCCAATGGCCCCATCTCTAGGATTTTTCCATTAAAAAGAGAAATATTCTCCTCAATGAGCCTAGCACCAATTCCAAAAACATCCTTAGGACTCCTCTCAACATTCCTGAAAACCCTGTTATTCCTCTCCTTCCATAAACACCATCCCAAGACAGGAGGGACCTACTTCCAAATTTCACCAGGCAGAGGTTGGGAATACGGGTCATACCAACCCAGAATGAACAATAAAAGATCCTTGCTCATAACCCATTAGACATCAAGTTTCTCAAAATCCAGCCCCCAAACTTTGGCAGCAAACGGGTAGTGTAATAAAAGGTGACTAACAGTTTCCTCCCCTTTCTTGCAAAGAAAACATCTATTGGGAAAACAAAAACCCTGAATCCTCAAATTGTCTTAGGTTAGAATCTTGTTATGATAGGTCATCCACCAGAAAAAAATAATTTTAGGGATCATGTGGCAATTCCAGACCTTCTTCCAGGGTTCCTCAGCAAAATTTTTGTTTGTCACCAGTCTATAAGTTGACCGCACAGAGAGATCCCCTTGTTTATCTAAAGTCCAAAAGAACTCATCCTCCCTGTCATAGGATGGAAACCTGGTGCTGGAAAGAATCACCTGAAGGGATTGAGCTAGACAACAAAGGTCATAAGAATGGGGGCAACAAAGGGTAAGATCCTTCCAAATCCTAGCTCCGGGGGGTCCAAAAACATATTCATTGATATGGATGCCAAAGAATCTATGGGCCCCAAAGTCAGAGCAAGCCAGAGATGAGTCAATTAGCCAAGTATCTTCCCTGAACCTGATTCTAATCCCATTGCCCATTTTCCACTTAATCCCTTTCTTTAGCAGACCTTGTGTGCTGCAAATGCTCCTCCAGACAACAGAGCCCTGGGGGTGAGGCTCCGAAAGACCATCAATCAAGGGCCTATCCTGGAGATATTTGGAATTCAGAATTTTACACTAGTATTTAGTGTTCCTTAACTGGTCCCAACCAACTTCTGCCATTAGAGCCTTGTTAGAGTTGACAATCATCCTAATTCCAAGCCCACCACAATTTTTAGCCTGGTAGACCCTTTCCCATTTCACCAAAGCAAGTTTCTTTTTTCCTCAGTACCGAACCATAGGAAATTCCTTTGAATTCTTTAAAATTTATTAGCAATGTACTTAGGCATATTAAAAATGGATAGGAAGTAAGTGGGGATACCTTGGAGAGCCGCAGTGAGAAGTTGGAGTTTTCCAGCATGGCTTAGCATAGAGCCCTTCCACCCAGCCAATTTCCTTTGAATTTTTTCTAGAACCGAGTTCTAGAACTCCGTGGGAACCTCCTTAACCATGAGGGGGAGCCCAAGATACACCAACAAGAAAGAATCACTAACACATCCTAGAACCTCAGTCACCCTATTTTTCAAATTAGGCATGCAGTTAAAGAAATAAATTTTATTTTTATTGTAATTGATGCTTTGACCAGAATAGGAGGCATAGTTGTTAAGAAAAGCTTTCCATTTCCTAGCTTCCACCATAGAGGCCTTCCCAAATATAAAATTTTAATCCACAAATTGTTGCACAACAATCGGATTCAGAGAGGAAGCCACTCTAACGCCCGTAATGGAGCCCTCTGACAGCAGACCCATGAAATTCCTACTGAGCACATAAACAATCATTATGAAAAGATAGGGGGACAGAGGGTCTCCTTGTCTAAGCCCTCTACCAGTAGAGAAGACCCCACAAGGGCATCCATTAACCATAACCGAGTACTTGATAGTGTTAACACATTCCATAATGAGTTTGATGACCAAATTGTTAAAGCCAAACTTAGCCAAGACCTTCGGGATGAAGTCCCATAACACTTTATCATAAGCTTTGGAAATGTCAAGCTTGAGAGCCATCCCCGCATTGTTACATCTATCCATTGAGTGGATAAGTTCATGGGTTGTCAAAGTGGCATCAAGAATATGTCGCCCAGGGACAAACCCCTTTTGAGTGTGACTAATGATTTTTTTCCAGAAGAGGTTTGATATGGTTAACAAGAATCTTATAAATGATCTTACAAAAGGTGTTACAAAGGCTAATTGGTTAGAAGTCAGTCATAGAAAGAGGCTCACTAATCTTTGGGATAAGAGCAATGAAAGTGTGGTTCAATTGTTTGAGGATCCTACCCGATTTGAAGAAGTCCCTGGCCGCAAGCACAAGGTCCCCACCTATAGTATCCCAGAAAATCTGAAAAAAAATAAGGAGGAAAACCATCAGGCCTCGGGGCTTTGAAAGCCCCCATGCTAAAGGTAGCCAGGCAAAATTCTTCCATAGAAACAATCCTAAGGATCCCCAAATTATCTTCCTGAGAGATGGAGGTAGGAAGATGTTTGAGAATCTCACAGTCCAAAGCCAGGTTGGGTGCCTCAGCAGGGGCTGAATAAGCCTCCTGGAAATAGTTAATCGCATAGAGTCCAATTTGAGCTTGATTTGAAATCACCTCCCAAGTGGTATTGGTCAGTTTAGAAATTTGGTTCCTTTTCCTGTGCTTGATGGAAAAAACATGAAAAAAGGACGTATTCCTATCTCCTTTCTTCAACCATTGGACCCTAGATTTTTGCTTCTAGAAGACCTCCTCATTTTTTAGAACCCATTCCCATTCCATTCATTCTTCTCGTTCCTAGATGTGAGTTCGCTGACTGTCATCACCCTCCTCCATATTTTTCTGTAAGGTCCTCAACTTTCCTTCAAGCAATTTTTTCCTTTGAAAAACATCCCCAAACACATTCTTGTTTCATCCTTTTACCATATTTTTAATATGTTTATGTTTAAAGAAGATCCTCTACATGGGGGATCCTTGGACAGGAATATTCCAACATTTAGCAATTCTATTTTTGAAATCGGGATGAGCGTTCCACATTATTTCAAAGCGGAAAGGAAAGGGACCAACAACAGGTCGAATATTAGTGGTCAGCAGAAGAGGATTATGGTCAGAGACCATCCTGGGCAAGGTTATTAGATTGGCATCTAAGACATTAGTCCAATGAGGAGAGAATAGGAAGTGGTCAAGCCGGACCTAAATCAGGTTACCACCAACCTGTCTATTAGACCAAGTGTAACTCTAGCCTAGTAACTCAATATCAACTAAACCCGAAGAATTCAAAAAATTAGCCAGATCAGACATGTTAGAGTAATCCAAAAGGCCACCACTTTTTTCAGATGGAAAAAGGGGAGAGTTAAAATCTCCAGCAACAAGCCAACGACCTCCCTTATTCAGATTAATTTTAGCCACCATGTTATTCCACAAAATACTTCTCGCATTCCTCTGATTAGGAGCATATATATTAACTATAGACCAAGCTTCACCAAGGTAAGAGAAAAAAACCCCTACACTATTTTTACAGTGAAATATTTCAGAACCCCACAAACAAGATGGGTTCCAAAGCACTTCCAAACCCCTCGAAGCTCCCTTGGCATCACTATAGACATAGGAAGCATTAGGCCAGAAAATTTTAGCAATTTTATCAAAATTAACCATCAACATTTTGCTTTCTTGAAGAAGGCAAACATCAATTTTATGTTCCACTATATAGTCCTTCAAAGCATGTTGTTTGTGTGAGCTATTAAGCCCATGAACTTTCCATGACATAATTCTCATTTCTGACCTTTTTTTGAGGACACATCCAATGTCCTCTGCTTTCCCAGGGCAATCTCATTTGCCATTTCTCTCATTCTAGTGTGCCTCTGAGAGGGTCTCCCTGGATTAGATTCCCCTCCAACATCTGCCTTCTTCTTCCTTCCTTTTTTCTTAGGCATTGTCCATATCCCTTCATCCCCAACTTTTTCAAGCTTCAAACTCCCCAAACTTTTAGTAGATTCATCAATCATACCAAAGCTCTCTTCCTTCTAGATTTCACCATCCTCGATCAAGGCCCCACATTTCCCCATAGAGACAGCCTTAAATAGAGGGTCAAAAGCCGAAGATTCAAGAACAAGAATCCCTCCAGAGACCCTCTCGAACAGGGGATTAACAGTCAAAGAGCCAGGGTCCTGAGACAAGAGGACAAACAAGGGTTTAGCAGCCAACTCCAATGAGTCACTAGGGTCAGATAGTTCAGAAGGTGGAACGACCGGGGAGGGTGGATGTGGAGGATCCTCAAGTGACTAAACAACATCTGGGGGAACAAACCTAGAGTCACTCAATGGTCGCGGAATATTCTCAGACAAAGTAGTGAGATTTATCACATTGTCCTTAAACTCTCGACTGATTGCAACTTTGCAATCAAAGATCAGATGCCCTACTTTGGCACACTTTTGATAGTATACCCCAGTGTTTTCATAACAAACAGGTTGAATCCAGCTGCCCAACTTAGAACACAACTTGATAGAGTTTGGTATGACTTTATCAACATGAATATTGACACAGAATCTCACAAATACTAACCTGGATTTTGATTTTGTGATAGAATCTGTTGCAAAAAATTGACCCAGCGAATCCCCAATAGCTTTGAAGATGGCTTCATCTTAATACTCCAAAGGCAAGCCCAACAACCTCACCCAAATAGGAGCCGACTTATTTAGATCTGTAGCAGGGTCAAAACTAGGTTTCCACTAGCACAAAGTCAGGTTGTGCTTCCCATAAACCCATGGACCTGACGACAGAGTAGCCACCATGTCCTCCATAGCCGTGAATCTAAACAGGAAAATACCACCAGCCATCACACAAATCTCCACACTACCCTTAAGGCACTAGTTCATCGCAACCCATTTCTAAACCATATCCACCATTGGACAGTAAGAAAGAAATCTTTCCACTACAGCATTCTCCATGGAGGAGAGGATCCTATCACTGATCGAATCAGGAATGTCAAACACTGAACCAGAGTTTGAGACAATCTCAGGAGTAGACGGAAACAAGGAGGAGAATTTTTTTCCATTAGATAGCACATCCTTCCAACCAACAGTCGGAGAGATCTTCACCGTTGGCACAGAAAATCCGCCCAGAGTTGCCAAAGTCTTCGAAAATCCTGATGGTGAAAGCACTTTCCCCGTAGGGGTGGTACCCATCAAACACGAGCCCAAAGGAGAGGAGCATGGGTCAGGGGGGTAGAGGGGGACCATTGGGTACCCCCAAGACAGATTCCACCATGCACACAGAAAATTCAAACTCAGAGGAGCAGGAGAAATTCGAACTTAGAGGAGCGAGAGCGGGAGTTGTATTCAATAAGTCAAGGCCTAATTTGAATTCTAAATGTTAAATTTCCACCAAAAATATATTTAAAAATGGGTCCTAGCTCAGAAGGGGACCCAATCACCCTTGGGCGAATGGTGCCTGGCCCAAATTTATAGGACACTTATTATCAAGGGAAATTTAATGGTTGATTGCAATTTTTCAATGCTTGTCCTTTTTTAAAAAGGGGTACAAATGGGCTTTGAAATACATAATTGTAGATACTTATATGGTCAATTAAGCCCAATAATTTAAGGAAGCCAAAAAATAATGTGAAATTGTAAAGATATACAATTTTATACACTATAAAAAATAAAATAAAATAAAAAATCTACCCTTATAGCCTCAATATAACATACTCAAGTTATTTTTACATAGCATGATTGTGTTCCTAAGCAATAAAATTATTATTTTCATGTTTCAAGCCCAAATGAAAGTAGCAATATTCATAATAGAAAAAATATGTTTGTGTTACAAATTTTGAGTATGCTTTACCTATTTTAATAATTTTGATTACACTTCCTTTATGAGTGTGTCATATTTAAGCTAGGGAGCGAGAGGTGGGGGTTGAGAAGAGGGTTTCAAATTTAGAGGTTACAGAGTAGCATGGAGATGCTCAATATCAAGGTTCAATAGGGAAACACACTCTCAAGTTGTAACACATCAATGATACATGATATTTCATAAGATGGTTATGTCTAGTGTGAGATAGAGACTTGATTAGGAGAAGATGGGGGTCTAGTAGTGTGGGTTATTTTCTTTGAACCCCTAACACTAAACCTTAAACCCTAAATTCTAAACCATAAGCCCTAACCCATAAAGACAAAACCTTGAACCCTAAGTTACCTTAAATTAAAACCCTAAATCCTTAAACCTTAAACCTTAAATTAAAACCCTAAATCCCAATCCTTAAACCCTAAAAATTAAATCCCAAACCCTAAACCTTGAACCTTAAACCCCGTAACTTGCCCAAACTATAAACCATAAACTTTAATCCCTCAAAATTAAAACCCTAAACCTTGGAATCTAAACCCTAAACACTAAATCCTAAATCTTAATCCTAAACCATAAATTCTAAAGCGTAAATCCTAAACCATAAATCTTTAAACCCTAAATTGCATAGCTTAAATCTTAATGATCACATGGGTCCTTTAGAAGGAACTAACAAATTAATATCAAGAACGATGATAGGTAGAACAAAAAAAACACATATATAAATGATACCCTAAACATTGAACCCCTAACACTAAACCTTAAACCCTAAAGCCTAAATTGTAAACCCTAAACCATAAAGATAAAACCTAATGCAGGAGCATTCAGGTTTATGGGCAATCCTGCATTGCCCAAAAATACTTTCTTTTTATTTTCTCATTTTTTGTGTGTTGTGGTGATTTTTGGTGTCTTTGCATCTTGTGAGATCCTTGATATGATGGTGAAGGTTTCATGAGCAAATCTTTCACAGTTGGAAGAATTTATTGTTTTGCGACTTTAGCGAGAAATTTGGTAAAAGTTTAAAATTTTGAAATTCATGAAGTTTTAGGAAAAATCCTTTTGCAGGGGTCCATGGGGTACCATTTCAAGTTTTCACACCAATTTGCATGCAAAACAAAGAACTTTATTTTTTTCACCTGTAAGCACCCAGGTCCATTCTTACGTTGTTTTGCAATCACTTAATTAATTTTATCCTAATTTTCATTGCAGGTCCAAGGAATTATTTTCTAATATTAAGGTGGGATGATTAATGATCACTTGGCGATATTCCAAAATATAGTTTTCCCAAAGTTTTATATTCGTTTAAAAATTCCAGTTTGAAGGTTATTCTGGGTTCATATGTCATTCTTTTTCTCAATTTAAAAATTGTATATTGAAGGCTATTGAGGTAAGTAATTTTTAAGGCCTAATTAAAGGATTCTTTATGATTTTTAAATGGGCTAATATAGGTAGAGACACCATGCCCAAAATGGGAAAGATAGTGGTGTGGGAAATAGGAACCTGCAGCCCATTTTCTGAATTAATTTAAAAAAATTAAAATCAACACTTTGTGGAGGCATGGGGATTGGAGTGGGAGGATAAAATTGAAAAATTAATGCTACTTGGGATTAGTTGGGGTGTTTGGAAAAATTTATGGGTAATTTTGAGTGAAGGGACAACAAACAAAAAAATGAAAAAAGAAGAGTTGTAGCTGAAAAAAATGCAGCAGTAGGGTTGTGTGAGGCACCTGTGAAAAAAATATGAGCACTTAAAAACATAAGTAATTTTTGCTGCAAGTAATAGAGGAGGGGACATCAAGCATGGGGATAAATTAATCCATTTTTGGGTCTGTGCAAAGACAAAAGTAACATGAATGTGAAAGCTTATAGTCTAGAATGCTTAGCAGCAAGAGAAAGAAGAGGACAACATGGATTTTAAGAGCAAGGTATAGAAAATTTTGGAGGAATGGTATGAAGGTTTGAGCAATAGGAAGAAGAAGCTACAGGAAGAGTTTTGGGTAGCAAAAGGAAGCTAGAGAGAGAGCATGTGGGGCCGATTTGAAGCCTTTTATGTATTGAGAAATTTATGTAATTGTCTCAAGTTTATTGAATGCAATAATTTAATTTGAATGTGTTTGCATTTATTTTGGTTTCAAGATTTGTTATTATTTGCAAAAGAGATTATGTTACATAGTGTGTTGAGAGCAGCAATTGGGTATTGCACCAAATGGTATCAAAGTGAGTGATCTTGAGTGCATAAGCAGAGCGTCGAATGTGAGGCAACTTATGCCAGGATCTATGGGTGAGGATTGAAGTTGTTTCAAAGCTCCAGAGATTGTTGTAGGTGTGTGGATTCCTATAGTTTTAGAGAGCTGAGAAGAAAATAGCTTCACAAGAGAAGAGGTTGAGAGGATTTCGAGATGCCTCTGTGAAGGATAATACCTAGAAGAGTAGAGAAAATACTAGAAGACTTTTGCAATGAAATGGGCTAAGAAATATAGTTGCAGGATTGGGAAGAAATCCAAAGTTTGAAGATGCACATGCTGAAGATGAGGAAGTTGTAGATGAGCCTAAGAGATAAAATGGGGAGCTAATAGATGAAGGAGAAGAAATATTTTTGAGAGAAATATCCCAAATCAATAGAGGCCATAAAATGGAAGTCCCTAATTTTCCAGGCACATTGAATCCTAAGAATCTAATAGATTGGATTGGAGAGTTGGAAAATTGTTTTGAGTTTGATAATATTAGAGACCCACAGAGGGTAAGGTTGGCACAAACAAATCTTAAAGGACATGTTGCATTATGGTGGAAAGAGTTGCAGAAAGAAAGAGTGGAGAATGGTGAGATGAGAATAACACAGAGGAGACAAATGGTTGTTATATTGAAGGTAAATTTTATTCCATGAGATTATGAGTTGGAGCTATTTAAAAATCTTCAAAGTTTAAAACAGAAATACATGAGTGTGAAGGAGTATACAAATTAATTTTACAATATGGTGATTAGATTAGGACATCATGAAATGGATAGAGAGAAGGTGGTTAGATATATAAATGGACTCAAGTTCAATATCCAAGATGAGATGAGTATGTTGAATATTTCTATTGTTGAAGAAGCTTACTAGTATGATCTGAAAGAAAAGGAAAAAGCAAATAGAAGGTAGGAAAACAATTCAAGAAGAAAGGGAAAGATAGCAATGGAAAGAGGACAACCAAGTAGCCACAAAGGAAGAAAACTTTTGAAGAATAAACAAGTCTGAAATGGAACAAAGGAGCACAAGGAAAAGAGTATTCAACAAGAGAACGTGGAAGTAGTAGCAGAGATTTCTTGGGAAAGTGTTTCTAGTGTGGGGAAGTTGGACATAGAGCTTTTGAGTGTCCACAAATACACCAAGAAACCAGTAAGAGAGGTGTAGCAAGAAATCACATGGTGCAAGAAGACAAGGAGAGTGTAGCATCACCATAAGAGGTAATAGAACCAAAGCATGGAGAACTCCATATGTTTAGGAGAGTGTTGGTGAATCCAAGAAAAGAGGAGAATGGACCATCTCAGAGAAGGAGTCTATTTTGTACCATTTTCAAAGCAAGAGGTAAGTGTTGTAGGGTTATTGTAGATAGTGGTAGTACAAATAACTTAATTTCTGAAGAGATGGTAGAAAAATTAGGATTGAAGAGGATTAAGCATCCTAATCCTTATAAAGTAAGTTGGATACAAGAACATCATGAGTTAGAGGTGAAAGAGAAATTTTGGTAAATTTTCATATTGGTCCTTATAAAGATGAATTTATATGTGATATTATGTCCATGAGTGGATGTCATGTTTTGTTAGGAAGGCCTTGGCAATTTGATAGAAAGGCTATCTATGATTGTAGAGAGAATTTTTACACCATTGTGAAAGATGGGTAGAAGTATAATTTGAGTTTATTGAAGGAGAAAGAGAAGGGTGTGCAAGGAAGTAGTCCTATGAACTATTGCAAGTCATAACAACCAGAGGTAAAGGTTGCATCAGAGGTTGGAAATAGTTTGAAGAAGGCTTTTGAGAATAGAGGTATAAGGGAGGTAAATAAGAATAGAGATGATACTAAGATGGAACAGTAGATATCATTAGTTGTATACAAGGTCAAGTCTCATGAAGAATGTAAATTATATTTACAAAAGAAGGTGAGCAATGAAATCTCATAGTGTGTGGGTAGAAAACAATGAAAAAGAAAAGAGAAGATGAAACAAGAGGGAGTTGCAGAAGTTTGAAATGAAGTGAAGGAGTGTGAGGAAAAAGAGGACATATGAATCAAGAAAAATCATGGGATCACCATCCAAAAATCATCCAAATATTCATGAGTTTTCAACTCATGGAACATTTCAACTTACCCAGTGTGTTTGATGCAGGAGCATCTGGGTCTACGATAAATCCTGCATCGCCCAAAAATACTTGCTTTTTATTTTGTCTCATTTTTGGTGTGTTGTGGTGATTTTTTGTGTCTCTTTACATATTTTGAGATCCTTGATTTGATGGTGAATGTTTCATGAACATATCTTTCACAGTTTGGAAGAATTTATTATTTTACGACTTTGGCGGGCAATTTGGTAAAAGTTTAAAATTTTAAAATCCATGAAGTTTTAGGAAAAATAATTTTGCAAGGATCAATAGGGTACGATTCCAAGCTTTCACACCAATTTTTGTGTGAAACAAATAACTTTTATTTTTTTTGTCTATCAACACCCAGGTCCACTCTTACACTATTTTACAATCACTTAATTAATTTTATTTTAATTCTCATTGTAGTTACAAGGAATTATTTTTGAATATTAAGGTGGGATTATTGATGATCACTTGTCAATATTCCAAAATTTAGTTTTTCCAAAGTTTTATATTTGTTTGAAAATGTCAGTTTGAAGGTTATTTTGGGTCAACATGTCATTCGTTTTCTCAATTTTAAATCTGCAAATTGAATACTATTGAGGGTAGTTATTTTTAACGCCTAATTAAATTCTTCCTTATGATATTTTAAATGGGCTAAGGTAGGCATAGATACCATTCCCAAAATGGGAAAGATAGTGGTGTGGGAAATGGGAATCTATAGCCCATTTTCTGAATTAATTTAAAACATTTAAAATCAGCACTTTGTGGAGGCATGGGGATTGGAGTGGGAGGATAAAATTGATAAATTAACGCTACGTGGGATTAGTGGGGGTGGTTTTAAACATTGATGTGGAAATTTGAGTGAAGGGGAAACAACGAAAAAAATGAAAAAAGAAGAGTTGTAGCTGAAAAAAATGCAGCAGTATGGCTATGTGGGAGAAGGTAGCTGTGAAAAAAATATGAGCACTTAAAAACATAAGTAATTTTTGTTGCAGGTAATAGAGGAGGGGACATCAAGCATGGGGACAAATTAATCCATTTTTTGGGTTGTGAAAAGGCAGCAATAACATGAATGTGAAAGATTATAGTCTAGAATGCTCAGCAGCAAGAGAAAGAACAAGAGGACAACAAGAAGATAAATTTTTTGGAGGAATGGTATGAAGGTTTGAGCAGTAGGAAGAAGGAGCTACAGGAAGATTTTTGGATAGAAAAAGGAAGCTGGAGAGAGCATGTGGGGTAGATTTAAAGCCTTTATGTATTGAGAAAATTATGTAATTTTCTCAAGTTGATTGAATGCAATAAAAATTTGAATGTGTTTGCATTTCTTTTGGTTTTATGAGTTGTACTTATTTGCAACAAAGATTATGTTTCATAGTGTGTTGTGAGCAGCAGTTGGGTGCTGCACCAAAACCATGAACCCTAAGTTGTCTTAAACCATACACCCTAAACAATTAATCCCAAATCATAAACCCTTAAATTAAAACCCTAAAGCCCAATCCTTAAACCCCAAATAGTAAATCCCAAGCCCTAAACCGTAAACTTTGATCCCTAAACTCCTAAATTCCAAATCATAAACCCTAATCCCTAAAAGAATAAAACCCTAAACCCGAGAATGTAAACCCTAAACACTAATCCCTAAATCCTAAATCCCAAACCATAATCCCCAAACCCTAAATTTTAAAGTGTAAAGAATAAACCCTAAAACTTAAACCTGTAAATTGCAAAGACTAAATACTAATGATAACCTAGGTCCTTTAGAAGGAACTAACAAATTAATATCAAGAATTATGATAGGGAGAAAAAAGCAAAAAATCATATATATATAGATGATACAAAAGTATGATTATCAATTTGATGTTAGATGTGATGAAGTGATGGTAGTACTAGATATGATGTTGAAATGTGTCATATCCTAAAGGATCAAACAAGGGAGTTATATTATAGGTCACAAGGCTAAAACTACATGAATTAATTTGGGGTTCCTCTCATCTAGATCTAGATGAGGTGTAGAGGTGGTGTAGAAGGTACAGGTTTGGGTAGGAACAAAGAGCACCAAGTTAGAGGCCATGAAACCGGAAAATGAATGAGAAGGCACACCTATAAGGATTGCTTTCCTATAACCATTAAAGAGTAAAGGCCTGAGGAACATAAGAAATTAGTGAATGATAATACATTGAAGGTTGGAAATTTATAAAATAGGAAGAAGGACCACTAGAAAAAAAATCTCTCTAAACCACTTTAAATTTTTCATAATATTTAAATAAGAAATCAATGTGGGGTCAAAGAGGTTCATGGCAGTCGGACAAAAATAATCCAAGGAGAAGTTACCATACAATGAGAGAGGTTGAAATTCATTATAGTGGATTATATATTCCTTGTGAGCTATTGTGTGAGAACTTAAGGCACTTATTAATAATGAATGGATCACTTGTATTGAGGTGAGACATGGGTGCCTCAATTTTAGATGAAAGAAAAAAAAAATAGGAATGAAAAATGGATGTCTATGGTTTTTTGTCCAACTTGTACATAAATGGTAAGCGTTTACCCTAAGTAAGAATGGAAAGGCCATCACATGAATTTTTATAAAGACTTAAAAAAAAATCCTACTTGTATCTATACAACTCATGTACATACAATAATACCTCTATGACTAAATTAACCTTGCTAATGGGATCAATAAGTACCCACCAAATGGGCATCCCATTGACTTTAGCAAGAATGTAAAGAGGTCCATTTTATATCCTTGACATAACAATAAAAGATAAAGAGATTGTAGGTTTTAGGGGTAGCCCAATATCAAGGGTGGGTGTCCAACATCCTTACCATATATGTTAAAGGATAGGAGGAACTATCAATGTTAGTATCTTGTGCAATCAAAATAGGAACATTATCTAAAAATTTAGAGGACTGTTGTGAGAAATGGTTTTTTTATATATAGAGAATCTAATTAGGCTTAGTGGTATACTTATTTCATTTATTATTTATTTAAGAGACTTGGATGGTATTTTAATTGATAAGTTATTGCACTATGTTCTTAAGATGCAAGAATCATTTGAAATATCATGGATAGAGACTCTATAATACTAGAAAAAGACCTTTAGATCGTATGAAGGAGGAAGCCCAATTGATCATTGTCTAGTGATCCAATGCAAAAACACTACACTAAAAATTATACAATATTTAATACAAATATTTAGACAATTTTTTTAATTGATAGTTTCTTTGATGTTTAAACAAAAAACAGTTAGTGCAACAATACATTTTTATCGTAGGAGTGATATTTATAATAGCTTAGGAGAATTACTTTAAAGATTTTTTATTTTTATTTTTATACTTATCATGTGAATCAAAAGGGTCATGGATGGTGTAGTAGGAGCCTAAGGGGTGGGTGCATCAAATTTCTTGACACTCTGTTGATAGTCGCAAAGGGTTTTGCAAAGTCATGCAAAAGAATGATATCTCATTAGTAAATTTTTATCCTTGACTAGAAGCTAAACGTTTCTTATGAAAATATTTTATAAATATAAAGTATGGAGTGCATGTATGGAATTTCAGAGAACAAGGATTGGTATCTAAATATAAAATTAATAATTTTTTCATAAAAACCCTACTTGTAGGGTGATCCCACAAAGTTGGTTTACAATTTCTGGGAGATTTTGATTTTTGTTGAAATCACATATTTTTAGAAAATATAATGATTTAAGCCTTAAAAATTTCCATTTTAAGGATTTCACTTGAAGATAGTTTGATCAAGCTACCTTAGATCAAACCCCCTTGGATAGAACCCCGCTAGTTTTAAACCATACCTACAACGAAGTCTCCTTTACAACTATCAAAATGCTGATAAAAAACCACTTTTGATTTACCTTTTGGGGGATCAAATGAATTCATTTAAAATTTATTTTAAATGATCATGGTATTCCTCAGAATTCTCTATCCAAGAAATATAATTTTAATAAGTTTTGGTTTTATTATGTATGTGTTTTTTTAGTTTTATTAAAGATAGGTTTTTTACCGAAAATCAAGCTCTCTATTCTACACATGTGGAAAAATAGCATATTATCAAAAAAATAAAAATTAGGCTGGGTATTGATGTCCTTGATCCATTAAAAAAATAAAAAATGAATTTTGATACATACAGAAAAATTTATGTTGTATACATTCCACCTATGTTTCAATTGTAACTGGTTTGACTGCGAAACTTGATTAAGGAAAAAATATTTAATAAAACATTATGAAACCAAATTATAGTGCTAGATATCATAGTTACAAATCTAAATTCGAAAAAATTAGAATTTTATCCTTCATACAAAAAAATTTATGTTGTATACGCTGAGTGTCACTCCTTAAAAATTCTATTTTTTAAAAAAGCTAGTTTTCGAAGGAGATGGAAAAAGAATTCCAATATGATTCCAAAAAAATTGAAAAAAATATATTTAGAATCTATAGACAAAACTTCACAAATCACTAGTTTGTATCATCTTCAAATTCCTCACGGTTTAGCCGCTATAGGAGCCCGAAAGTGAAGATTTAGTTAAAAAAAATCAGTTCAGTGTCCAATTTGCCCAAAAATTGTAAACCAGTATTGTGGGATCACCCTGTCAACATAACGCACTAGTTCAGTAAAGGTGACTTGGGGGCCTATATTAGTTTAAATTTTTTTTAAGAACTGATTTACTAATTGTTCTAAATAATTTATTGAATGATCAAGGAGTGAGAAAATCAAATCTAGTACAATTGATTTCAACATGATTATGAGAAGAGTTTTGATAGCAATGGGTCTTTAAAAATAGTCACTACACAGGGTTGTAAATATGAACATATATTTTTGGATCACCCTTTCCATCACACTTTTCATTGTGAGGTACCTCAAAATATTGTGAATTATAATAGCAAGGATGTACAAGGATAGGGGGCTACAATGATAGTATGGTGGGATGAGAGGTTAAGTAGAAGAGGTGGATAGCAAGGCAAGCTAATGTTAAAATTTTCTTGTAAATTTTGCATAATTTGGTTGATTATAGACCTTATTTTGTGCAAAGGTGATGGGATACTATAAGTTATACGTACATTGGGGAATTTAAATCTTATGAGAGAAGATATGTGAACCAAAGAGGATAGAGGCTTCAAGGTGCCTACCAAGAAATCCATATTGTATGGCATGTGAAGGCAAGTAAAATATAGAAGATGAAGTATGCATCACTCTAGATAGGTAGAGGGATAAATATAGGTAGGAAGAGAGATAGAGATAGATAGAAATATAAAGATGGATAGATAGAGAACTAGAGGGTAACAAACATATAAAGAGATAGTGAGAGAGAGAAAATAGAGGGAGAGAGTGAGATAGAGAGATAAAGAAGAGGGAGAGGGAGAGGGAGAGGGAGAGAGATATATAGAGATAGTTAAAGATATAGAAAGAGATATAGGGATATTGAGAGATAGAGAGAGGGGAGATAGAGAGATAAAGAGGGAGAGAAATAAATATTGGAGATATATAAAGACATAGAGTCAAAGAGGAAGAGGGAGAGGGGAGAGAGTGAGATAGAAATAAAATATGAGAAGTTGATGGAGGGAGGGAGGAAAGGAGAGAGATGGAGGGAGAGAGAAGGATAAATAAATATGGGAGGATAGAGAGATAGAGATAGAGAATGATATATAGATATGGACATGGAGATTGAGAGAGAGGGATAGATTTTGTATGAAAAGGAGAGGGATATAAACATAAATAATTTTTAAGAGATATAAAATAGAAAGGGAGAGGGAGAGGGAGAGGGAGAGAATGAAAGGGAGGGAGGGAGGATATAGAGATTTAAATAGAGGGATAGATAGAGAGATAGAGATGAATAGTGAGAGAGAGAAATATGGGGAGGGAGTGAGATAGAGAGATAAAGAGGGAGAGGGAGAGGGAGAGAAACATAAAGAAATGGTGCGAGAGATAGAATATATGGAGTTGTGGAGGAGTGGAAATTGAGGATATAGAGGGATGAAGGGAGAGAGAAAGGAGGAGAGAGATAAAGAGAGAGGGAGGATAGAAAGATATAGAAAGATATTAGAGGAAAGGGAAAGAGACATAAAGAGATAGAGGGAGAGGGGGAGACATATATAAAAAGTGATAGAGAGAGATAGAGAAATAGTGAGTGAGAGATAGAGAGATAGAGAGGTAGAAAGATAAATAAGAAGAAATATAGAGAGAGGGGAGAGTTATTGATATAGGGAGAGGAGGAGAGATAAAGAGATAGAGGGAGAGGGAGATGGTGAGATATAGAGATAAATAAGAGGAAGAGGGGGATATATATAGAGAGATAATGAGAGATAGAAATGGATACATGAAGTACAGGAGAGAGAGAGAGAGAGATAAAGAGGGAGAGAGAAAGAGATTAAGAGAGAGATGGGATGGAGATAGAGTGGGGAGATATAGAGAGAGAAATTCAGAAAGGGGGAGAGGAGAGAAATATAGGGAGGGAAAGAGGGGAGGGAGAGATAAGGAGAGAGATAGAGAGGGAGGATATAGAGATAGAGATAGAGATAGAGATAGGGATAGGGATAGGGATAGGGATAGGGATAGGGATAGGGATAGGGATAGATAGATAGAGAGGGAGAGGGAGAGGGAGAGGGAGAGGGAGAGGGAGGATAGAGAAAGACAAAGAGAGGGAGAGTGAGAGAGATGGAGAGATAAAGAGGGAGAGGGAGAGAAATATAAATAAGTGGTGAGAGAGAGATAAAAAGAGATAGGAGAGGGAGAAGGGGAGGGAGAGAGAGAGAGATAGATAAATATACAATGAGAGAGATATGAAAGGATAGAGGGAGATACATATAGATATAGTAAGAGAGAGATATATAAAGAGATAAAGGGAGAGAGAGAAAAAAAGAGAGAGTGAGAGAGATAGAGATGGGGATAAAGAGAGAGGGAGAGGGAGAGGGAGAGGGAGAGGGATAAATATATAGAAAAGAGAGGGGAGAGAGATATATAGAGAGAGAGAGAGAAAGAGAGAGATAACGAGGTTAAGAGGGGGATAGAGAGAGAGATAGAGAGATAGAGAGAGGGAGAGAAATAAAAAGAGATGAGAGAGAGGGAGAGAGAGATATCGAAAGGGTTAGATAGAGAGAAATTAAGAGATAAAAGAGAAATATTGATACAAAGGAAGAGAGAGGGAATGTTTAATTTTAAGAAATGGGATTATATTGTTTATTTAATAAATGTTACATCTCATGTTCTACAAAATGTGCTCATGTTATGTGTTGCCCAAAATATGCTCATGTTTTGTGTTACACAAAATGTGCTTGCATTTTTTAGTCAAAAACGTTTCTCATCCATTTTTCTTTGGAATGGGTTTGGATAACAAGCCTAAGGCTTGGACTATTAATTTAGGTCCATTTTGATGGGCTCGGTAATTGACTAGCTTCCCTTTTACTATTTTATACTTTTATCATTTCTTCTACTAAGTTTCAAGATATTACTAAGACTTTTTATACCTTTTATATACCTTTAAGCGGTTTTAAGCATATGAAAATGGAAACATGTTATGTTGATATATGTATGCTTGAATTCATGAATTTATATGAGATTTAGTAGGATTTTATGTTTAATTTATGATTGTTAATAATGAGGAATCTTCCTTAGGAATAAGACTAACACTTGCAACAAGAAGAACTATCAACCCGCAACATAAGGTTCTTAGCTCACAACATAAGGATTGTGAATTGTTGTAGAGAGAGGTCAACCGACTGGGGCGTGACACTTTCAAAAGGAAATGAAGGTGGTCGTTTATTGATCAGTTTATGGGTTGTCGAGTATCACTCTTACTCGCCAATAAGACAATTAGTAGGAGTCTACTTGTAGCAGGACTGATTTATGACAAGACTATTCTATGAACACATTTCTGTTATGAGTGGTTAAACTGTTGGGCATATAATTTGAGTTAGTTTTTCTACTCCTATTTCATATAGTTATTATTTTTTGTTTCAAACTTGGTCATCTTCCTATCTTTGAGGGAGATTTGACAATTGTTTCATAAGTTTGTTTTCAATCCATGAATAATAAAACTCCTCACAAACCCTATATAGTAGGATCTTCTATCGAGGAGGAGATCTAGTTACCTAGAAATTTATTTTTTTACCATTATTACTTTGTAGTTGCAACAATGTTATGAATAGAATGTGTGTCACATTACAAAGATCTTCAACAAATTATTGTTCTAGATTTCATGTAATAGCTCAAGTGTTAAAATAAAATAAAAAGAATTGGTTTGACATCATGATTGTTGAGTAAGTGAGTGTGTGATAAAATATTATGGAAGAAACAACTCAAGAAAGGGCCACTTGAAGTATTTCTAAACCATTCTACTTTTTGTTGTTAGATTAGATAATGCATTGTTGAATTCAATTGGTAGTTTTCAGTTATATGTTTATAAAATCTTGTGTTGTAATTCATGAATGAAATTCTATAGTTTAATTTTTGGTTTCATACTCTAGAGGAATTAGATAGTTTAGGTCACTTTACTTCGATAGTTAACAGTCATTGTCCTAAGCATTAGGTACCCGCAGTAGAAGGTAATTATTTACATTCATTTCCCTTATTTTGTGAATTAGCATTTTATTTTGATTTCCAACTTTTACTGTATTTGCACATTTTTTTTTTCCTATACTCAATTGATATAGGATATCTATAATTCATGAACACATATGTTTTTCTAGCTATATCTAAAGTTTTACAACTCCTTGGCCGATTATTTAATGTAGCCCTCTTATAAAAGATGAACTATTTAGTTAGGGATTTTCAAGTCCTCTGAGTCGTGTGTATACCTAGTAGCACCAAGTTAATTAGACATTAGAGTGGCTCCACACATTTCACATTTTTTTGATCTTCAATATAGTTTCTCAACTTGCACATCATCAGGTTTAGACATACATAATAATTTTTAATAAAATTACCACCATATTTTCAGACATCTTCTAAGCTTTCTAACCATATAATTTTTTAATATTTAAAATGCATTAATATATTTATTTTTAATTTATTTACTTGATGTTTTTTTATTTCTTAGATACATATGTGTTCATTTTTCTTTATAAATTTTGATCCACTTGTCAAAAAAAAATAAAAAATACATAGGAATGTTCTACACTTCATTATTTACACATCAAAAAATACATTTTTGATTATTTTAGTACAAGATATGTGACATGCATGCTTAGTGATGAAATTTTTTAGGATGTATCCACATTGAAAAGTCAAAAAAAAATATTTAATTAAAATTTTAAAAAAATATAAAATTTCTAGTACTCACTCTTAACTATGTTTCTACCAATTATTTTAAAAAAATACTAAATACAATAAAAAAAGGGTTCGCACACCAAACACTATGTTATATTTTAGTGAGAAAAATAGGAACTACTTTTGTGTGTGTGCAATATTTCATCCTCTTAATTATAACTATTTTTAAAAATATTTAGTAGTTTAGAAATTAGATTCAAAGTACTACAATCTGTGTTATTTTTCGTATCTTCAAATTTTGAGTGCATGAATCGCAAATTAATCATCCAAGTTCAATTTTAGTTGATTTTAGACAAAATGTCCACTTTTGACCCCCATTTTGTATACCATTTCCATGCACTTTCCCATGGTTTTAAAAAAATGGGTTGGTTCAATTTAAGCCCTTGTTACTAGGGGCTAATGTCAAGTGAGATCAGTAGGTGGAGGCCTTGGTCATTCATATGATCATGAGCCAAGGCTTGTCAAAAAAATTAAAGCCTTCTCATGCAAGTCACATACGGGAGTATGTAGGTTTGTGCCAAAGACTATGGGTTATTGAAATATCCTCAAAGGTTTTATGAACTACATGAGACTTATGAGTAAATGCTATAAATTATAGTGTGTATATACTATAGGTAATTGTTGTAGGTCACAAGTGTACATACACATAAACTACTGTATATGCAAATTTTCAAAAATGTGTATAACATAAAATATGGTACAGGTAAAGGGGTATACACAATGAGGAGGAAGTATATGTAGTAGAGATATGGTGATAATATTTGAATATATAACCTTGTGAGGTGTGTTCCATTTGTAGACTATATATACTACAAACAAAGAGTTCGATTGTTAGAAACATAATAATATATATCAAGATAAATATAATAAATAAATATATAGTACAATTTATGTGGTGTTGATCATACAAATTTAGTATGGTTGTGCATAATTGTATATCATCAAAAACCTTAATGAACTGCAAAATAAATATTTTTTATTGCAATAAAAATAGCAAGTGTTATATGTTAATCTTTATTTTTTGACACTTCTAGATACAATTGAAATGTATATTTTTTCCTAGGAGGCTCCTATAAAAATTGATTTCTAGAAGATCTTCAAAACACATACAACCTATGAGACAAGAAACAACGAGCACAAACTCACAAATAACATAAGTTAGAGGTTAGAAAGTTCATCTCTGGTTCACCAAAATTTAAGAAATGGAATTGAAAATATATATAAAAGAATCTAATACAAAAAACAAAAATTAATCAATTTCCTAATCTATGGAAAGGTAAACTCCTAAGTCAAGCAGGGAAGATCCAACTATTAATATCTTCTCTTCAAAACATCTTGGTCTACTATTTGTCTTTGATTAAAATCCCTACCTTTATTGTGGAAAAATTGAACAAATATAGAAAAGATTCATGTGGTCTAGCACTGAAGAAAAAAATAGATTGGCACTGGTTGGATGGGAGAAAGTGTGTGCCCCTAAAAATGTTGGTGGATTGGGGATAAGGAGAATTAAACTCTTCAACAAAGCTCTCACTGCCAAGATGGGGTGGAGCCTTTTGGAAGGAACTAAGGACTGGGTTAAGATCATCCAAGCTAGAAGTATCTCAGGAAAAAATAACTTGGTTGTTTCCTCATTGCTTTTGATTTTCCTTATGGATCTATCTTTTGGAACCACCTTATCAAAACCAAAAGTGTGCTAAAATTGGGTGTGAGAAAGTGTATTGGTAATGGAAAGGATATGGATTTCTAGAAGGACTCTTGGATTGTTGAACCCGCTCTCTCTTCTTTTGATGGCCTCAACCCCCTGAAATAGAGTTTGACTAGAGTTTGTGGAAAAAAGGTGGTAGATTACATTAATTGGGAAGTAGATGAATTGAAGTGGATTGAATTTAGCAGCCTGCTTAGGAGTGCCAATCTGAGAGGTCAAAGACAACATAACTGGGTGCTTGTGGTGCAAAGGCTAAACAACCTCATTGGGGAGGCGTCTTGGTTCTCTAAAGATAGGAAAGATGGATGGTTGTAGATTAAGAACCCTTCTTGCCACTTCTCAATCAAAAATTCCTATAATGAATTAGAAAAACCTCTAATTGATTGTAGATATCTTCATTGGGACAAGGTGTGGATAAAGAGTCTAACTCCTAAAGTTAACTATTTCTGGTGGGCTACCTCCCATCGTAGAATCTTAACTATTGGAAATATTGTAAGAAGGTGGAAACAGATGTGTCCTATGTAAGTACGAAGAAGATTCTATTATGCATCTAATTTTTGGGTATGTGTAGGATCATGATGGGCCAAAAAGTGGCGATATCTAAGTGATATGACGGCCCATGTGGCTGACGAATTTTTTTTACCCAAAATTGATGAAACGAAAAGGGTTTTTAAAGGATATTCTCATTTTTCCACCAATATAAATTATTCTTTACTTTGAATTTAATAAATAATTATTTTTTATTTCCTATTTGAATTACGACTAAAGTCTTGATTAATAGGCTGATTGAAAAACATCTATAGCTTTCAAACGGTATCACATTTTTTGAATCTGAAACATGCGTCACATTCTATGCTTCAAATACTATAGGATTAAAAAAAAAAAGTCATGAAGTTTTGACCAAGTTAAGGTGGTTAGACGTACGAGTTTTTATATTTTTAAAAATTTGTAATAAAAAATTCATAATTAATTATTTAGTTGGAACAAAATTACAAAAAAATATGCATCACATCGGGACATGAGTCCCCTACTTATATCTAAAATATTATCATTTTATTGTGGTTAGAGTGGTCAGACAGACACCTACTTCTTATTTTTTCCCTGAAATTTAAGTACTACTGCATTGAAATTTCAAATTTTCACCAAATAGAATTTAAAAAATAAAAAATAAACCTAGTAGTTTAGAAACTACATTCAATTTTCCACAGATTCTATTCTTACATTTTTTTGAAATAATATAGATAAATTATTCAAATTTTTATGTCAAGTTGCCTAACTCTGATTTTCTGAATTTTATTGCCACTTAAGGGCCTATTTTTTCCATGATAATCCTGCACATACCCTTTCCATTGTATGTTTTCTAGAGAATTTTGGTCCTTTTTCCTCCCTCTAATGATCATGGATTGGGTCCTCCCTCCTACCATAAATTATTTTGTTGAAATTTGGTCTTTTAGTCCTTACTCCCACAAGATAATAGTGGACCTTTGCAACTAAGCCCCTCTATTCATAACATGGGGTATTTGGAAGGAAAGGAACAACAAGATTTTTAGGGAAATTGAGAGAAAAAAACATGAGCTATGTATGTTAATAAAGGCTCAAATATAGGAAAATGTGGAAGTTGGATGGTACAACTATTCAAGATTTATGCCCACTTATAAAGAATTAAGAATCAAGTAGCTATGGGGTATCAAGAAGGATCTTACCAATATCAATTGGTCTACTCTTCTTAGTAGGAAGACTACAGTGTGGAATCCTCTGGAGAGGAATTGGATAAAATGCGACTTCAATAGGTGTTCAAAAGGTAATCCTAGCACTATTGGGGCAAGGGGTTTGTTGAGAAATCACCTTGGAGATTGTATAGTGGGATATGGGAAAAATTTGGGTATTTGCACCAACAATAAAGTTGAGGCCATGGTAGTCTGGGGAGGAATTAAGACACTAAGAGACTTGAAACTTATAGTTGACATATTGAAATGTGGTGCTTTGGTTCCATGTGAATTGAAGGATATAGTTGACAACTATAAGGAACTTATGAAATTCTTCACTCATTGTCATATCCAACACATGTTTATGAAAGGTAATCATTATGTTAACAATGCTTTCAATGCAGCTCTCATGTGCAATACATGGACCCAATGGTATTTTCGCCAATTGCCAGGGACAATGCAAGATAAGGTGTTAAAAGGAAAATATGAAAATGATTAAATATTATAAGGTTGCGATAAGGATTCGAGATAGGGGGGCTTCTAGATTTGATGATGAAAGGGGCTCAAATATTAATGATGGAAATCTTGGTACGATAAGTATTAAAAAGATATCCTCAGGTGCAACATTTAATTTCTCTATCATTCCCAAGAACACCCAGGATCACATGGTTAATTACATTGGTAAGGATGGTGTCATATCACAATATTTCAATGTGATAAACGTTATTTCCCACTCTTAATCGAGGATCAGCTTGTTAGGGAAAATCTTGATACATTTATTATCAAAAAAGGTAATCATGCTAATTCTATCTCGGGAACCATGTTAGAGGTCTCATCTATCAGCCAGTTCTCGATAATCAATTCTAAATGAGTTCACCATCAACAAAATTTATGTTGTGTGCTTTGCAAGGTTAGTTGGGTGTTTGGGAGTTGTGGTGTGAAGAAAGGGTTGCAGAATAAAAGTGCTAAAATTTTATAGTTCTAAAATGGGAGGGCCAAGAAAATGTATTGAACCTCCCAATTTCTCGGCTCTCAAGAAAAATGTTGACCTTTGAAGGTTGTTTCAAAGGGTGGGGATGGTCTCATTCTTTGAGGCTATGAAAGTTTATAACGAAAGTTTGACGACCAAATTCACAAAATCTTGGAGAAAAGGGCAAGTGACTATAGGGGCGGTGAAATTTGATGTCATCGCTTAGCTTATTGCAGAGGCAACAGGTCTGGAAAATGAGGGAAGAAAGGTTGCCAAGAAATGTGGAGCTGATTATCAAATGTTTTTGGACAATTTTCTTCATGATGAAGAGAAAATAACATGGTTCTAGAATGGGTACACCAAGCTTGAACTTTCACCACCTTTTGCATTAGTAAGTATGTTTATAATGAGATATTTCATATTAGAAGAAAGATACATGACAATCCATGCTTAATATTTTCCCCTGATTAACCACATTCTCCATAATGAACACATTAACCTACCTTTTAATTTGTTATCTTCCTTGCAAAAAAACATCAAGAACGGTGTGACTCCCCCTCTACACTAAGGTCTTATGCTAGCCCTCTACAAGTATTCCCTAGCCATTAATCCTCATGGAAACCCTATGGTTGCTAGGAAAGACATCCCTAATCAAAATGATGATGTGGAAGAAGAACCCAAGGTTGTTGTTAATCCTAATCTGGAGCCTAACCCTAGGCCTTTGCCTCATATTATTGCTCCTAGGGAAAATTCCTCTGTAAATGCCACCTCATTGGTTGTCCATTGTTCCAAACCCTCTACCCATGTTGGTAAGTTGGCTTCTGTGAAAAAATATATATTTTTTTTATTTGGTTAAGGCAACCCCAGAGAAGTGGAAACACTCGTCGTTGCTCCTTGAAACACCGAGTGCTAGGAATTTGAAATTTGACTAGAAGAAATAGAGTGTTGTGATTACCATAAGTGAACACCAAGAGAGGAATAAACGAGATGATATGGAGGAAGGGAACCCGAGTTTGATTGATGGGGGTTGAAGATCGACGTGTTTGGCCAAGGTTGCCTCATTGTACAAAAAGGGCAAACAAAATGCTGCTGACCAAGATGAGGTGGAAAAAATGGTGGTGGAATAATTTGAACCACAATTTGATGATGAAAGTGAAGACCTGAAATTTGAAGAGAGTGCTTATGAAATGGGAGAGGAAGATTCAGAGGAGGTTAAAGATGATAAGGAATAGGAACCTAAGGTTTCTATGAAGGAGGCCACTAAAACAAAGACCAAAGTCATTGCCTCTAATTCTCCTGAGGATTCTAACATTGATTTTTTGAAAAGCAGGATAAGTTTTATGCAGGTACAGATGGAAAACATGGAGAAGTCAATCATCACCTTGATGAAGGTCACCAATGGCCTCATGTGACATGTTATGGTGGGTGTGATCTATGGACAAACTAAGATCAGGAAGATGCTCAAGAAGATGGGGAAAAGTAAACACAAGAAGGACCAGGAAGATGAAGATGGACCTGATTGGAGGGAGTTTGTCTCCAAAATTGGTGAATACTGGGAGTTGATTTCCAATGCTAAGTGATGGAATTATTTCTCTTTTTTGTGTTCCTCTTGCTTAGTTATTATGGCTGCTCTAAAACTTTTGGTTCTTAGTTTTATTATCCCGGATTGTTATTTCATAATAGCTATGTTATTGTTAAATACATGTTGGACTTTGGTTAATCTTATTAATGCCCTGCATACTATTATATAGATTACTAATATGGGAATTTCATTTTTGATTAAGCTAATTATGGTTTTGTGGTTGCAATTTTGGTTACTTGGCTTGCGAGCCAATTTTTGTCTGTTACTACTTTCTGGTGGTGGCTAGTGTTGTTTTTTCTAGCATCTTTCTCTTTTTGTTGTTTTATCTTTGTAACCACAAGATCAGGGCCCTTTCCTTGCTTAATTAATCAAAAAAAACCTCACTAGAAACCTCAAATATTTTTTTTTTTCACCTATTGGGATGTGGATGTGACTCAACAACACAATGCTAAACTAGATTAAGGAATTATTTTGACTTAATGATTTTTTATAAAGAATTGAGATATAAAAATGATGGACTGAAGGTATTTACAACTGACCAAATTCTCCTACAACCTGGTCAAAAAATAGGTGTGTTTGATCCTAGGATGCTCCTTCCTAAGATTATAATTATTTATCAATGATAATCTATTAGACTTTAGCAATGTTGTCAATCATCAAGCTCTTTAATCATAGTTTGAGATAGTATTAAAAATATCTTTGTGTCATGAACACTAAATAAAACTAATTATTTCCAACTTCCCATACATCTTTCTCTCTTCTCACTTAACACAATAATGTAATGAGCAATAAAATATCTTATAGTTTTTCCCCCACGGGTTAGAGGAGTTGGTTTGAGTCTTGGGTTTGACTCTCTCTGGCCTGGATGTCACCCGATTGCAGATTCTAGGGGGTTGTGGTTGTTACCCCGTGGCCACATGGATTAGTCTCACCTCAAGCTCACCCTGTTAATGGGGTCTTATTAATGGGAAATCGTTGGGCTTGAGTCGCGGGGATACCCTGACGAGAACAAAAAAATAAAAATAAATATATCTTATAGTTTTTATTATCGATTAATAAATATGATCAAAATAATAGATTTAATTTAACAATAGAAATTTATCAATTATTAATCTAATTATTATGAGCTAAATGTGGCATTGACTAATATTAGTTCAATTTAAATTATTTCACAATATAATATTTAGTCCTTGGTATCTAAGAATAATTAGAGCCTTAGAAACATATTTATATTTGTGCAATAATTATATATTACTTCTATTGACTTGGAAAATAGAGTTTTATTTATTTATTTATTTTTAGATAAGTGCTATCAGAGGGGATAGCTCCCATTACATTCTAAAGTGCATTATTTGTGCAAAATTCTGTATTGTGCCACCAAGGTTACATTCCTGCGTAAGCAGCTTGGTCCAAAATGCTCAACCATTTTGTATATAGTGCAGGCCCCTGCCACTAACCTTCTCATAGTCATTCTTCCCCATTTAACATGCGCACCTACATGAAAATCAGATGTGTTTTCGAGGAGATATTATTCTATTTGGTCTTTTTTGTTATTCATGCCTCTTACGCATCCCAAGAAAACCTTGTATATTTTATTGAGTTTTCCCAACCAAGGATGTGCAAAGTATTTTCAGAATTCAAACCTTGATGCCTATGGTAGTCTATCTTGGCCTAAGCTAGGCCGCAAAACCACAAAACCTTCACTGCTAGATTTAATCGATGCCAGTCCTTCCAACTGCTCCTAAGCTGGGAGAATTGTCCTTCAAGATTTTTGTTAGATCCTCACCCACATTTGTGTTTTCAATAGTCATCTCTCTACATTTTGATGATACCCCAATATTTGCCAGATAGTCAGCAACCCTATTTGATTCTCGGAAGACATGTGATACATGGTACTGAGGAATCTTCTTGAGATGGTCTAAAGCATTTAGCACCAACCTTTTAGTCTTCCAATTCAAAATTTCCCCACTTTTGACCACATTTATGGTTACTTGTGAGTCCCCTTCGATATCAATCGAACCAATCCATTGATCAACACATAATATTAATCCTCTCTCCAAAGCAGTCATTTCAGAAACATTGTTAGTATTTGCACCAATGTATCCATATATACCAGATATTATTTTCCCACAACTGTCTCTCAGGATACAACAATAACCAGCCTCTCCAAGGTTGCCTTTAGCAGCCCCGTCAAAGTTGGGTTTCAATCTGCCTTCCATCGGTCCTATCCACTTGGCATTTTTATGACATGTTGTTTTAGAAGTGATATTACTGTTTGTGGGTATTAGTCCTACCCATTTTGCCTAATTTTTTTTATCCCAGTCATTAATAAACTCATTTTTTCTAGAGTAAGCCTTTTTGTTGGCTATTTCTATGATACCGTGTTTGATTTCCTCAATAATCCTTTCCACACTAAGTTCCTTCTCTTCGAAAATCCTTCGATTTCTCTCCTTCCAAATTCGCCATAGTAGCATTGAAGGGGAAATCATCCATAATGCGCCCCATAAAGATTTCTGATTCAGGATTGGCCAACCATTTAGAAATTTTACCAAACATTCATCCCTTGCCGATGACCAGTCCAAATCCTAACAAAGCCAATTCCAACACTAATTTTCGAAATGGCACTCGTAGAGAAGGTGATTTGTGGTTTCCTCTGCACTTTTACAAAGGACACAAATACTTGGCCCAATAATACCATATGTTTTGAGTCTTTCTCCAGTTAAAATTCTGCCATGTAGAACCGTCCAGAGAAAGGCTCCAGCTCTAGGGGCCACCAACCTGTCCCAGCACAAATTTATGGGCCAAACAACCTTCTCTCTTTGTATAGTTTGTAGTTTATAGCCCAATCTGACATTGTACTCACCAGACCAAGAAGCACACCATATAATTTCATCCCCTTGATTGTTGAGCGAAATCCTTCTATGCGATAAAATTTCTTGGAGTTTCATCTGCTCCTCCAAAGTCATATTTTCACACTGTACATAAATCCAATTGAAGATCCCACTACCTAGATATGTTTCCTTGAGGTGGTCTACCACAAATTCACCATATTCCATCTCAATCTCATAGATCCAACCTTGCTGATCAAAAGTTTCACTTAAACATTTGTTCCCCTCCCAAGAGTCTCTCCAAAACTTTGCACTTTTTCCATCTCCAAGCTTCCATGTAAGTGCTCAGTGATCACGTGCCTACACTCCATCATGAATTTCCATACAGCCGAGCCACCTTGTGACATTTCCATTGTTAGAATCCTATCTAAAACTTCGCCATCTAGATATTTCTTTTGCATGATTCTACAGCATAGTTTACTCGGGTCTCTGTACATTTTCCAAATTAGTTTGGCCCCCATTGCAATATTTTGTTCTTCCATTTTTCTGAGACCAGCAGCTCCATTATCCTTTGACTTGCAAGCAATATCCCAATTCAAAAATGGTATTCTTCTGACTTCCTTTGTACCTTCCCAAAGAAATCGCTTAAAGAAACTTTCGAGAGCCTGAATTGCTTTGGAAGAAAGTTTGAAGCAAGCCATTGCATAGATAGGGGTAGCAGCCAATACCGTTTTAATAAGTAGGATTCTTCCAGGTAAGGACAGCCATTTATTCTTCCAAGCTTTAGTTTTTTTTCTGTACTTTGAAATTAAGTCCTCCCATAATGTTGTTCTAGAAGCTCCGAAGAAAATAGGAACGCCCACATATTTTCTCAGCAACACCCCAATTGACCACCCAAGGATGCAAGCAATCTGTTTTTGTATTGCCTTCTTCGTATTGAAGAAATAAATCTTCATTTTCCTATCATTGATCTGCTGGCCAGTAGCCCTTGCATACAAATCTAGAGTACCTTTGATGATGTTAGCCTCCCTAACAGTGGCTTCTCCAAACAGATTAGTGTCATCCGCAAACTGTGAATGAGTGACCAAATTTAAATCTTCATGAATCAATATTCCCTTCCACCTCTTGTTGTCTCTTTGATTGTATATATATTTGCTTAATGATTCAGCCATGATAACAAATAAAAAAGGCGAAATGGGGTTGCCTTGTCTGATTCCATTGCTACTTTTAAAGAAACCAAACATAGCTTTGTTCACTTCAACAGAGAAATGTGGCATTCCAATGCACACCTTTATGATATTGATCCATTTCCTGTCAAAACCGACTTTTCCCAGTACACTGATCAGGAACTCCCATTGCACTTTGTCATAAGCTTTGTTGATGTCCAGTTTGATAACCATGCCAGTTTTCCTATCTAAAACCATTGAATGAATAGTTTCAGCGGTGAGTATGATGATGTTTGTGATCTCTCACCCTGGAGTGAAACCATTTTGTTCCACAGATATAATTTTGTGCATTAATTTCTTCAATCTGTTTGCAAGTGCCTTTGATAAGATTTTGTATATTGTATTGCAGAGGGCAATTGGCTGATAGTCGTCTAATGATCTGCATTCTGCTCTCTTGGGAATGATCACCAAAATGGTATTGTTTATTTCCTTTACAAATTTCCCTTTGCACCTAACATCCTCTAGTAGTTTGCAAATGTCTGATTTAAGAAAGCTCCAACACTTCTGGTAAAAGCTTTCCGGAAAGCCATCCGGGCCAAGTGCCTTGTCAGGATGCAAACCAGATACAACATTCTTGATTTCCTCCTCTGCAAAAGGCTCCAGAAGCATCTTGTTATCATCCTCATTGACCATCTTTGGTATTGCCTCAAGAATTTCTTCCCTACAATGTGGATCTATGTTCCCTTCGTGATTTAAAATATTCTTGTAAAATTCCACTGTCGCATTGCCTATACTGTCCCTATCTTTACAAACCATGCCATTAGTGTCTGAAATTTCATTTATCAGATTATGTGATCTTCAAGCTTTAACCGACACATGAAAGAAATTGGTGTTGTTGTCCCCCTCCTTAATCCATAGTTCTCTGGCCTTATCTTTCCAATAGATTTCTTCTCTAGCAAGGACTTCAGACAATTTAGTTTTCAATTCCTTTTCTCTTAGATAATCTGTTTGGTTCATTCCGCTCCTTATAACTTTTTCAGTGAGTTCTTCTAGTTCTTTCTCAATCACTTCCTTCTCCTCGAAAATTTTTTTGAACACTTCCTTGTTCCATATTCTAATTTTTTCCTTAATGTATGCAAGTTTCTTGACAAAGCATAAACTAATTGTACCATTGATCTGACATTCATTCCACCATTCTTCCAGTAAATGAAAGAGCGATTTATCCCTCCACCACATGTTCTAGAATTTGAAATATCCGCTGCCCCAGCAACATTCCAAACCAACCTCCAACTACACTGAGAAATGATCAGAGACACCATAAGGAAGGGTGGTAGCAATAAGGGGGGTGTTATTCATTGCCCATTGTGGCCCATACAAGAACCTATCTAGTCTTTCCGCTATGTTTGTGAAACTGATTCTCTTGTTAGTCCAAGTGAACCACCCAGATTTAGGCTTGCAATTAGAAGCATCAATCTGTTGAATGAAATTCCTGAAATCCAGTGTGTCCCTGCTAATTCTGCCAATGCCTCCACACTTTTCGGATAAGTCTAGAATTGCATTGAAATCTCCAACAACAATGAACTTCCCATTGTTAGTGGAGATGATGTCTTGACAAAGCTCATCCCATACCTTGACCTTTTCTATTGTCATTGTTGGTCCATACACATTCCATAAAACAAAATCCAAGGGTGTGAATTTGCTATGTAATCTATATGACATCCAATTCCTCCTTTTGCTAATAAGGGTAACATTAACTGAGTTAGGTTTCCATAAGATTCCCAACCCGCCTACAGTTCCAACAGCTTCTTAGAAAAGTCCCATCCACCCTTTGCAGTAACTAACCAACCTGCCACCCGCCTCTTCACTGCACTTAGTTTCTTGGATAAGAACTATATCGCTTGCCAATTTTCCAAGATGGTGTTTTACAATCTTGCGTTTGTCAGGGGCGGCTAGCCCCTTGACATTCCAGGTGGTGATTTTCATTATTTCCCAAGGGAGCCACTTGCTCCCTTAGTACTTTTCATTTTGAAGATGTCTGCCACGCTAATGAATCCTTTTTCTGCTACCTCAACTTCCCTCTTCTGCTTGTTGGTCTTTCGGCCTCTGTTGCTTTTGCCTCTTCCTAATATGTCTAAAGTTGTTTGGCTGATGCATCTAGTATCTGTAATCCCCAAACCATCCGCACCATCTTCCTCCTATGTTTCCCAATCTTCCTTTGGCCGTTTCTCTACAATATCCTCCACACTACAGTCGATCGGATACCCAGCATTCGATAATGTTTTCTCCCTTGGGATAAACTGATCATTATTCCTGACTACCTTGGGAGCTTCGTACTCCCGTCTTAGAACAATTTCATTCTTTGATGAAACCCCAACTTTCGCTAATTCACCATTCGACTGCAATTTTCCTGAGTCTTGGGGTTTAGGAATCCACATCTTTTTCTTTTTCTGCGGTGCCTTACATTCCTTTGTGGAGTGACACCTTTTACCACACCGAAGGCAGAAAAACTTTTCTTCTTCTATTCCAACTGTTTGGATCCAATCGGTTCCAAGAGTTCTTAACTTGATCTTCTTAGGAATTTTCCTAATGGTTGCAATTTTTAGCCTCGCATATATGTATGAGTCCCCGTTCGTAATATCCACATCAATGTCCACCAAAGAACCTAAAGACCTTCCAATTTTCTCCAGAGCCTCCTCTATCCAGTACTCCATAGGAAGATTATTGATCTGAATCCAGGTCGGCTTTTCGTAAGGTTCTGTAATTAAAGGATTGAAATTTGGATGCCATTTCTGGATGTACAAGGGTTTAGAGTCCATCGCCCAAACTCCACCTTGCAATATTTTTGTGTGTTCCTCCTCTGTGGCAAAAATTATGGTAAAGAAACCCTTTGGAAGAAATTTTGTTATTTGTGGAGTTTTCCATACGTCTTCGATCCATTTTAGAATGGATTTCCTGTTGGATCTTGCACCGATAAATCTACAAATAATTCCTAACTTCTTTAATGCTTCAATATCCTCTTCCACTTCCTTCATCAGGTCAATTGTTTGTAGATGGTCTTGAGCGCCAGTATCGCATGAGTCTTGCGTTACGGATCTAATGTGAGTTTCGCATTTTGTTGGGCTAAGGCACGGGCAAGGTTTTTCGCATTAATTTCATCCCTGAGTTTTTTCATTTGCAGCGCAGACCGCCATATTTTTTTCGTTAAATATTATAGTATTAAAGACTATTAGCAAGATATGAAAATAGAGTTATTTTATTTATATTGTTTACTTTATTTTCATATGAAGAAATATATTTATCTACTTAATAGGTATTTTGTATGTTATATTTATTTTTATTTTTATTTTTATTTTTTATATTTTTAAAATATATAAATAAATGTAATAATTTTTTAATTAGAATTTAATAATATTACAGTATTAATAGGTATATATTTTTAGTTTTTTCAAAATTAATTAATTATTTATAATTTTTCAAAATTAATATAACTATTTAAATGTTGTATTAAATACTTCTAGTTTTCAATAGTTTTATAAAATTACTATCTTATTTTAATACATTTAGTTGCATGAATATATATTTTTAAGTAGTTTTGTTAACATTATGTGCAATTTTTATAAAAAAAAACTGCAATAAAATTTAAAAAAAAATAAAACTACATCCATAACATTCTGAAGGGTTAAGCTCATAGTATTTCTAAATGTGATCAAGTTCTAAATATGCTCACCATTAGTGAACATAACTTTATATGGAATATTGAATATTTTGCTAGGTGGAGATCATGTGCTCTCCTCACTTAACACAATAATGCAATGAGCAATGAAATACGATAATATCAATTAACAAATATAATAAAAAATAACGATTTAATTTAGCAATAAAATATCAATTATAATTTTAATTATAATGCATTATACATAATTTGCAATACTGTCGCTAGAATTTATATAATTTAATGTTGTTTTTTGTTCATGTAAGTTTTATTTTATGTAGTAATATTAAATCACTATATACAAGTATTGTCATGGTTGAATTTTTTACTGGTTCCTTTGTGTGAGAGGGTGAGAAAGGATATTAGATTATTGATCCAAGAGGGACATGAAAGCAATCTGACAAAGAAATCTAATCTATAGCCAAAAATTTTAAATCTAGAAACTCCTACACATACGAAATTAAAACTATTTTATTGCAAACATGATGAGGAACCTACTAATTACCAAATGAAATGAATACAAACGATAGATTTAACCATCCCATAGTGGAGTGTGTTCGCTTGATGTTGGATTGCTCTTATCACAGTGAAGCCTCCAAATTTCATGTGCAAAGTGTGGATGAATGCTTGTTGTGTTTGGTTGATCGAAGATAATGATGAAGCTCTATCAATGGTGTTCTTGGCAGCACTTCATTTCTCAATGTATGCTAATTATCCGATCCTTATTTGTGAGGAAAGGGGTTTGTTATATAGAAAATGAGATTTGAAATGGACGATCAAGATCATTTTGAAGAATATCCAGATCAACAATTAGAGTGTGTTGAGAGGATTTAGACATGAGAGAATTGTGCAAAGTTGATTGCACAATTTGTGTGATTGGGAAATAGATTGGCCACTTAGGGATGTGATTGAACAGTTAACAGAATAGATTGATCAGTCAAGTTTGTGATGGCCTAGTTAGGAATGTGATGTCTTAGTTAACAGAATAGATTGATTTGTTAACAAATTAGATTGCTTAGTCAACAATCATAATTTGCCTAATCAGAAAGTGGGTGAGGAATGTAGACACCGAAAATTGGTCTAGGCCTGCGAGTACACATTCGACATAATTTTCTATAGTTCGTTGTCATGATTAAATAATGTTTATTATTTAATTACCTTTCTAACACATATTTCCTCTATTAATTAAATACCCCTTTTTAATTAATTCACTAATTCATTAATTCCCCCTTTATCATACTTTTCCAACTATAATTAAATATCTTTATTTAATTATTCATTTAACCCCCTTTTCAAACTATAATTAAATATTTATTATTTAATTATTCAATTCCACCTTTACAAAAGTCAATTAAATAAATTATCTTTATTTATTTAATTAAAGTCTCCTATTTTCGAATGTTGAATTAAATTAACATTTAATTCATATTTAATTATCTATGTTACATTCCTCTATCATTCAGTTATCTAAGTCATTCACTCACTTTCTGACTCGAGATCTATTTTTAGTTCTCCAGTTATCTCTGAATTCAACACCAGTTTATCTCGGCGAGAAGACTCTCCATCACAACTAGTCAGTTAACTAGTTTCAACTCATATGCATGATCTGTTTTATTAATTAAATATCTTTATTTAATTAATTAACTCATGTTTTCATTCGAATGCATTAGTCTTCGAGTTCTAACTTTGACTTTTGCATACAAAGTCTATTTCTTCTATTTTTGGAGATTAAGATCCTGAACTTGTGTTCTAACTCACGTTCTAACTTAGTCTCTATCTTCAGTCTTTCTTGAACTCGTGTTCTGACTCGTGTTCTAACTCATGTTCTATCTGAGACAGAACTCACATCGCATGGCATTCATCAATCTCATCCGTCGATCTCTCTTTCAATCTGAGATGATCGTTCGAAAACCCAAAATCTATAAAATGGCCTATCATAATCATTATTTCTCCTCCCGAAATCACATACTTTTGAGAAGAGATTCAACTTTGATATTTTGCTTAGACACTCGACAAAACTATACTTGCATTCAAACACAGAAATTTGAGTGCAAGAAATACTAAAAAGGAAAAATGGAGAAGAACAATCAAGATAATTCGAAGGGATGAACGCATATTCGGTGAGATCATTTTGGTTTTATTAGTTTAGTTTATTTCCTCGTTCTTTGTTGTTAGATTTTAGATTTTAGATTAGGATTTAACTTTATTTATCTAGACATGCTTGCAGAAAAATCTAGGATGTTACATTTGGTGAACCTGACGTGAACACGCTTCAAAATCCACACATATTTTCGTCTTTCCGTTTTTTCATTTTCTGTTGTTTTCTGTAGGTTTTTCGTACGGTGCACTACATTTGTTAAGCAAAATGATGCATCTGTATCTGCGAGCCGCATCTGTGAAAAACAACGACGCATCCTCCATAGAAATCCACATCCGAGAAGTCACGAACCACATCCGCCTGTCAACAACTTCGCAAACCGCATCCGCTTGTCAACAAATTCGTGAACCGCATCTGCCTGTCAACAGTCAAACCGCATTTGTGGCTCCAAAAGCCGCATCTGGCTGGTAAACTTTTTCACTTGTTTTGGTTGATTTCCGTACATCCATATTTTATTTTTCGCTTTTGAAGCTATTTTGATTTTCGCTAATGGTTGATTTCAGTTGTGTTAAGGTGGAATAACATATTGTTTGCAGGACGAAGCATAGAAGACAAAAAAAAAAACCAGAACTACTGATAAATTTGCATGCACGACCTAATGCCTATGTGTTTATTTATTTAGCAAGTTTGTTTGGTAGATAGATAGACAATCATTGTGGAGATTAAAATGAATTTTCTAATTGATAGATAAAAAATTATCGTTTGGATTAAAAAGAACCACTGTCTTCTTTGTCTGGTGCTTTGCACATTTTTTTCACCCTTATGATTCAGTACACTGAAGTATCCTCTCCCCTTGTGCAGTCATGCAATCCTGGGTGTAAGAGAAATGGTTGCTGACTCTAGAACTTGGGCCTGTCTTGGTGGGAAAAAGTACTCACCCCAAGACGACTCAGACCGGTAGCACGCCAAAGCCAAGCAACTTCCAGCCGGTATATAAAAGAGGATTCTTGGGGAAACCCCACAAATCATGCGCACTATTTCGAAGAGATGGACAGAAATGGACTCTCGCCGACATTGGATAGTGTCCCACGAACGAAATGCCCTTATTAAAAACCTTGTTGTAGAGTTACCAAAATCCTATCTACTTGTTGGCATAGCAGGGTCGGCCCTGTGAAGCCGTCTTACATATTTACAGTTTATGTGTGGAAATGAAATGTATGCCATGGGAGTTTCATGGATATAGTAGCTTGGCTGCCCCGTATAAGTGAGTGTTGTGGAGGGGAGCCAGTGGGGTCAAGCTACTAGTCATTCTCCATAAATATGTGTAGCTGGAGAAATCCATGTAAGAATTCAACAAGTATTGTCCTAAAAGCCTAGGTTGTCAATGTTTTTGAGTCTTAAACAGTCCTCCCATCACAAAATTGAAAATACATTGATTGTTGTGTTTGTTTTTTGTTGTATTCATCAAAATCTTGATCAAACCAACAAAGTCAGTCAATAGCTTTTGGGAAAAGTTCAACTTTTGGGAAAATTTCAACTATCAGAAAATAGAGTCGCATTTGTCAGTTTAATCGCTGCATGTGTATTAGCGAGTCGCATCTGTTAGGGGAAATGCCGCATCTATCTGTCAAAACATTCACTTTTCACAGTCTGCATATCACGAGTCATAACTGTCGTATTCTAAGTCGCATGCGTTCATGCAAGCCGCATCTATCAGTTTTTGAGCCGCATGTTTATTGGTAAGCCGCATCTGTCAGTTTTCAAGCTGCATGTGTACCAGTAAACCGCATTTGTCATAGGAAAAACCGCAACTATCAGAAACATTGCATGCACTGTCAAAAACCGCATCTGTGAAATCCTGAACCGCAATTGTCTAGTGAACCGCATTTGCCTGTCAACGGAAAACATCAAAAACTGTGAGTTGAGTCTGAAACATCATTGTCACTTTTTGCTTTAGGTTTTTAGGATCAACCTTGGATTAGAAACTAAAATTTTTTCTCAAAACCTTGCATCATTAGGGGTCATATCCATCTTAGTCACAGTAAGGGTCTTAGTCATAGTCATCCTAAGTTGCATGCATATAGATACTCCCTAGGAAACTGCATATTACAAAATAGATAACTTTCCTCGTCATTGGAAACGTTCATGTTACAGTTTGTCGAAATCATTGAATCTTGTCACTTTAGTCACATCTAGTGGATCTTTTCAGCTCATTAGTCTAGTTTGAAAAATTCACCTTGTCAACTGTCCTTGTCATACAATCAGGTTCCTTGGTCAAAAACAAGTCTTTGCATGCATTTATTCCATAGGTGGTAGGTTATACCGTCTTAGACTCATTTATCATCGTAGTCTACTTGCATTTTGCATATTGTCCATCTTGTCAAACGTCATCTTAGCTTACGTCCTTTTAGAAACCATTTTACCGATATCATTTAGTGTCAAAAAAAATCCAAAAAACATAGACATAGGTCATATCAGTTTTAGACATAGTCTGCATTACCCATTTTTGAGCAAAATCTTTCATGGTTGAAACAAGATCCCAAAAGAAACACAAAGCAACGACATACCCCAACGAATTCATCAATCCGTTCGAAAACCAATCGTCAGGAAGTAAATGACCACACCAGACTTTGCTAGAAAAACATGTCACTAGAGATACACATGGTTAGATTTACATAGAAGACATAGATGCAGTAGTTCAAGATCTTGAATTTGCATCCTTTATGGATGAATGTTTGGCAAATGATCCCCAACGCTATCTAGCAAAATTACTAGCAGAAGGTGCCAAACTACCCATAGGATTTGATATTCATACTTTGCAAACACAGTCAACTCAACCATCCCAAATTACAACGTCAACCATCTTTATTCCCCAAATAACCGCAACGATACCAACAGGTATACTAGCTCAAACATCGTCAATTGTAAACGCAATCCCTTTTAACATAACACAAGGTTTACAATTCACTGCGGGCACAACTTCCTCCAACCCCTTTGGCACCAACACGACTAGTAAGAGATCCAAAGTTGGTGGGAATATACCTATACTAAACCAAATCATTCAAATAGGAAGCATCGCTATACCAAATCAGACAATTCAGACAGGAAGCATTCTGATACCAACTCAGACCATTCAGATAGGGAATATCCCTATCCCGAATCAGAATATTTTGACAGGATATATTCCCTCGCCCAATCATAACCCATCACAAAACATGGCGTATCAGAACACCTACATTGATTCAAATAACACGAACACCATGTCTTTGACACAAGTCAATGTCCTTCAAAACAAAATGCAAGCTCTTCAACAATAGATGGACAACATGTCTATGTCCGGAAAATGAACTATCTCAGCACAAGACCTATGTCCATGTCCATTTGACAAAGCGCTCTATATGACACCTTTCCCCCATGGATACAATATACCGGTTTTTCCTAAGTATAATGGGAGAAAGAATCCTATAGAACACACTAGAGAGTTCTCAACAACATGCATGGACATATCGTACGACCCCACATACTTGATGAGACTATTTCCATGAACCCTTGTCGGGATAGGACTCGAATGGTTCTCTAAATAACCATATGGTATACGATCTTGGGGTGAATTAGCTAAGAATTTTATTGAACATTTCACCTTTAACATAGACAATGAGGTGACAATTGCAACCTTGTGCCACACGACACAAGAAGATGGTGAAAATTTCACCACTTTCTTCCAGAGATGGCGAAGTATAGCTAGTAGATGTCCAGTTGAAATACCCGAAAAACAAAAGGTCATAATATTCCTAGAGAACATCAACCCCAAATTTTGAAGTGATCTAAGGGTACACTGTTGTACTTCATTCTCAGACTTGGTACAAAAGGGAATCATCCTTGAGAAAGGCCTTATAGACAAAGGAGAAATGAAAGTACCAGGCAGAAATCTGGTTGTCCAACATCAAAACGCGCCAAATGATAGAAACAAATTCTGGTCTAGGAACAAAAATGTTACAAATGACGGCATTGTTGATGCTAAACACATACATACAGGACCAGTTATCACCCTTATGGGTTACAATCCCAATCAAGACATAATGAACAGTCCAGATCAACAAGCTAACTATGTCCAAAATTCACAACAACAAAGACCACAACAAAGGAGATTTCCTACACGTGAATTTACACCTTTAGGACAACCAATCGAGACTATTTTCAAAGAGTTGATTAAACATAATCTTATCAAACCTTTGGAACCAAGAGAATATGATCCTGGACAATTCAAACCTTCATGGTGGGACGATAACTCTTTTTGTGACTATCATCGAACCAAAGGGCACAACCTCCAACAATGTCATCAACTCAAGAACATCATACAAGACTTTGTTGAAAACGGAACCATAGAGGTTGGTGGGTAGAAAAACACTAAGAACAGTGATCATAAGGTCTTCACAGACCCGTTACATGACCACACAAAAGGAAAAGCCTCCAGTTCGGGACCCCCGAATAATTCATCGGCCAACTATAACAATACCAAGTATGACTATGGTAAAGGAACGATCATAAACCACCTCCGAGCTGCAAATGAGAATGTCAATACTTTCACCATTAAAAAGCATCCGGAATGTAATATAAACACACATAGAACTAAGATTACTATTCCTGGTCCTTCTTCCGAACCATCTACACAAACTTCCAAGTTCAAGTACAACCTTCTCAATCAATTGAGTAAAACACTCGCACAAATATCTATCTTGGAATTGTTGACCTTATCACCTCAACATCGATCCATTCTTGAAAAATCTCTATAGAACACAACTGTTCCTACAGACTTAGATGTCAATCGTTTCGAAGAAATGGTGGGATATTTGACCAACTCGCATCATGCCACATTTTCTCAACAAGATTACTCAACTGAAAAGTCAAATCATAATGACCCCTTACATCTTGAACTCTTAGTCCATCAAAACAAAGTTCGACGAGTCTTGGTAGACGGAGGAGCAGGTTTGAACCTATGTACCCTTAAATTGGTTAAGGCATTAGGATTCTCATAAGACTGTGTAGATACTTCTAAGAGTATAGTCATCAAGGCTTACGATGACGAGGAAAGGTCATCCAAAGGAGTTGTCACGCTCCCTATCAGAATTGGCCCAACAATCATGAATACCAGCTTCCAAGTCTTGGATCTCACCCTTCCATACAACTTGTTATTAGGTAGACCTTGGATACATGCAATGAGAGCCGTCCCTTCAACATACCATCAATGTCTCAAGTTCCCCTATAATGGCACAAAGATCACTTTTGATGGTGATCTAGATCCTTTCCAATATTGTACAGGCCTACGGGACCTTCCGCAATGACAAGTTCCTGTTAACCAAGAGGCCTCATCATCCATTCTATCCCAATACGTTGACCCATCACATCTTACTAAGTCCATTTAATTCCAGCCACCATCATCCACTCCTAAACTCAAGATCCAAGACAAGGGTTGCGGTGAATATAATATAAAGGCATCATACTGCATCACTCAACTGATTCCACCTAAGGCATATGGCCTACCCATGGCAGATAGAAGACAGTCAGTGGTCACATTTCATGTTCCCCCTACAATGACATTAACCAAATGGGGAGAGTTAAGTGAAGAAATTGTGGATCAAGGTGATTCCTGGTTGTATCAAGAAGAACATGAATACCCCTCCCCGTCTATTCAAATAGCCAAGGACCAGTATGGAAAAGGATTTAAGATAATGCAAAAGGAAGGCTATGACGGGCACAGTGGGTTAGGACTATATCAAAATGGAAGGACGGAACCGATTAATGTCTACCCACGACCGAAATACTTAGGGCTAGGGTGTCAACCACTTAGAATTGGGTGTCCTGGTACTTCTTCATCATTTCAAGAGGAAATGAGTGAATACACAGGCATCGAGACATCTCATGAAACACTACCCCTAGTTTTCGACAAACCCCCAGTCTACGACAAACCTCCAATTTATGATGAATCTCCTTACTCTAGCGATGGTGAATGGGAATCCCTTTCATCTACTAGTACCATGAATATCGATGCCCTATTTGGATAATTGGACCTCAACGTGAAACCTGTACCAAAACAATCTAGTCCTCATCCTAAGAAACACTTGTCCAAGGTAGAATGGCAAGAGAACTATTATTCGGAAACCCTTGATCATTCATCTTGAGCACCTAAACAACCATCTTCTGATGAATCCGCCCTCACTATAGTCCCACATCAGAGTATACCTACCCCTAGGAGGAAGAACAAGAAGGAGTTGGTCCAAAACTTTTGCGACCATGTCAATCATTCTATACTCACCTTGTCCACAGCTACCTTTAGGAACTCCGATGATGACATGCCCCTTATCTATCCCGAACTTATCGACTGGGATCAACAAGGTACACCTATCATAGATACATTCGAGAACGATGAAGCAATTGCTGAGTTCATGGGACTTAGAGAAGGTATACCAAGAGGGGATCATAAGGCAGGTTTTACCATAGACTTGGACGATAAAGCATATTTTGGGGAGTCTATTTACACCTCTAGTCACAAAAATGAGAATGAAAATAAAAATGATGAGTCCCTAGTTGAAAACCGAAAGGCGCCTTTGGACGAAGAAAAAGTCAAAATAAAGGACGTATCCAAGGGCGAAAACCTCTTAGAGGCACCCAAGGATAGAGGTTTAAATATTATCCCCTTTGAATAGGAAAAGTCACTGATGCTAGTAGAAGAATCTGTTGAAGTCAACATAGGTACAGACGAGAATCCTCGGAAGGTATATTTTGCAACTTCTTTAACAGAGACAGAAAAACATGAGTTTAAGGACTTCTTCACAAAGAGACAAATAAACTTTGCATGGTCGTATGCTGACATGCCTAGGCTGGATCCAGACCTAATATTGCATCATTTACCACTACAGCCAGGTATCAAACCAATCAAACAGAAGTTGAGGAAAATGCATCCACAAATTGCTCTATTGGTCAAGATAGAACTTAAGAAACTCTTGGATGTAGGGTTCATAAGGACAATAGACTATGCAGATTGGATATCAAATCTTGTTCCAGTGACTAAGCTAACTAGGGGCATTCACATTTGCATTGACTTTAGAGACATCAATAAGGCATGCCCTAACGATGACTTTCCTTTGTCGAATATCGACATGATCGTGGATCTAACAGAAGGATACGAGATGCTATCCCTCATGGATGGTTTCTCTAGATACAACCAGATTAAGATAGCACCTGAAGACCAACACAAAACAACTTTCACGTGTCCATGGGGCACATATTGTTGGAATGTTATGCCGTTTGGCCTTAAGAATGCAGGAGCCACCTATCAATGGCCCATGACTACGATTTTCCATGACTTTGTACATACTTTTATGGAAGATTATGTAGATGACATTATAGCAAAATCAGAAATGAGAGAAGATTGTTTGAAAGTCTTAGACAAGATATTCCATAGGCTAGAGAATTACAATGTCAGGCTAAATCCGAAGAAGTGTGTCTTTGGGGTGAAATCAGGAAAATTGTTAGGGTATATCATCTCTTGAAGAGGAATTGAAGTAGATCCAGAGAAGGTAAGAGCTATCATAGAAATGCCTCCTCCAACCAGCATTGGCCAACTCAGAACTCTACAAGGAAGATTGCAGTCAATTAGGCATTTCATAGTACAACTAGCGGATAAAATACATCCATTTCAGCATCTACTCAAGAAAGGAGTACCATTTGTGTGGACACCTAAATGTCAAGAGGCCTTCCAGAAAATCAAGGACTATTTGCTTACTCCACCAGTCTTAATGCCACCTACAGAGGGAAAACCATTGATACTTTACATCTCAGCAACTCAGTCGGCATTAGGGGCTCTTCTCGCACAACACGATGATCAAGGTCATGAGAGAGCAGTCTATTATATCAGTCGTACCTTAGTGGGCTATGAATTGAATTACAGCAACATAGAATGTGCCTATCTTGCGATAGTTTTTGCTACCCAAAAACTTCGGCACTATATGCTCAATCGACAAAAAATGTTAGTTGTGAAGATTGATCCACTTAAATATCTCCTAAGTAAGGCAGCTTTAACAGGCCGATTGGATAAATGGGTTATGATACTTAGCGAGTATGGCATTCAGTATGTCGAAAGGAAGGCTATAAAGGACAGGAGATTACAAATCAACTAGCAGATGCACCTATAAAAGCAGACCATCCATTAGTGGTAGACTTTCCAGATGAATTTCTCTTCAACATTGACATTAAAACTGAAGGGAAACTGTACTTTGATGGGTCACATACAAATCGTGGTTCAGGAGCTGGTATCTTATTTGTCACACCTCAAGGTGATACCATTCCCAAATCATTCAGGATTGCTTTCCCTTGTACCAACAATATAGAAGAATACGAAGCCTTAGTGACAAGGTTAAAAATGGCAGTTCAATGGAAAATTAAGAGCCTACATGTCTTTGGTGACTCTCAACTTGTAATCCAACAGGTAAATGATGACTACGAGACTAAGGATGAAAAGCTTGCACCTTGCAAGCGAATGGTTGATAGTTTCAAATAGTATTTCAATGACATAACTTTTCAACAGATACCACGTATCCAAAATAGAGCTGCAGATGCTATGGCAACTATGGGTTCCTTGTTGGATATTCTGAGTAATGTTCCTAAGTTTGAGTTTTTGGTTGAACAACTTTTGGTCCCCGCTTATGATGTCCCCGATACTACGATAGTGTGTACCATTGTTGGTCCTACGTCTCCTTGGTATAAAGACATATTTGACTATCTCATTGACCAAACCTTACCCCAAGACTTGTCCAATAACCAACGTCGAAACTTCATCTGAAAGTCAACCAAGTACACCATCATCGGAGAAACCCTGTATAGACGCACCTTAGATAACGCCCTTATGAGATGTCTCAGTGCTGAAGAGGCACAAAAAAATTTGTGAGCGGTGCACCAGGGTATATGTGGATCTCATTCGAGTGGTCCTACTCTAGCCCACAAGATTATGAGACTAGGTTACTATTGGCCTACAATGGAGAAAGACTCATACGTCTTTGTAAATAAATGTAGACAATGTCAAATACATGGAGACTTGATAAGAGCGCCAGCGCAAGAGCTTCGTCCAATTACTTCACCACGGCCCTTCGCCCAATGGGGACTTGACCTCATAGGTAAGATACACCCTTCATCATCCAATGGCCACAAATTCATCATCACTGCCACCGAATACTTCACCAAGTGGATTGAAGCTATTCCCATGACCTATATCACCGGCACACAAATATCTAAGTTTATTTTGAACTATATCATTTGTCGGTATGGTGTACCCCAATCCATAATCATAGACAATGGCTGCCCATTCAAGAACCAAGAAGTATGCCATTTATGTGAAGAATTCCACATCAAACACCATTTCTCCACCCCGTATTACCCACAAGGTAATGGCCAAGCTGAGGCATCTAATAAGACAATTGTTAGAATCCTCAAGAAGACTGTCAATGACGCTGGTCGTGACTGACACCTACAGCTTAATCTTGCCTTATGGGCTTATCGCACAAGCATCCGCACTCCCATCAGTGCCACTCCATATTCCCTCGTATTCGGGTCCGAAGCTATCTTACCTATTGAGGTCGAAATACCTTCTCTATGGGTATCCTTGAAGGGTCATATCGACGATGAAGAATACCGTGTCTCTAGGTTACAAGAGCTAGAATTGTTGGATGAACGAAGACATAAAGCATTAGATCATTTACAAGCATATCAAAATCGTCTTCGTCATAGTTACAATAGGAAGGTTCTCAATAGACACTTTGACAATGGTAACCTGGTATTAATGGAGAATCCTAAGAACCAAGCTGAATGAGAAAAGCCAGGAAAGTTTGAACCTAACTGGTTGGGGCCATACATTGTCACAGAAGCCTTTGGATCAGGATCATACCAACTCTCTACTCCTGAAGGAGAGTCGCTTTTGTCCCCTATCAATAGTCTGCATCTAAAGAGGTTCTATGCTTAGTCTATGAGAATCCGTGTCTTAATTTGGAAAAATATAATAAAGCAAAAAAATGGTTACCTAGATGAAAACCTGGCAAACAGGCATCTTTGTAACACCAAAAAAAAATTGAGAAAATAAAAAAAGTAAAGAGAAATAAATCCGTCCAATAGCGAAAACCGCTTCGGTGGCGCTATGGATAAATGCCATGGTGAAAACCTGGAAAATAGGCGCCATGTGTAGTCAAGCTCGCTCTTCTGTCTACCATCATTCAAATCAGACTTTTTCACCATCACTCATAATAAATGGTTGTCTTGTCCATTCCTTGGAATGATTGACATCTAGCGTCCATTCCGTCACATTATCTACTCCATTTTCCAAACATCTTCTTGACTGGGGGCAAATCCTTGTTCTATGCCCTAACACCTTGTACATAACGTCACATCATCGAAAATATCCTGCAAAATCCCAAAAACATTAGAAAACATCAAAAATCCAAAAAATCAAATAACGTCAAAAAAATCCCAAAAATAGAGTCAAGTCTATCATGTCAAGTCGATCATGTCACACCAGTCATGTCAAGTCAATCATGTAAATTTGGTAATGTTAAGTCAGTCGTAGACATAGTCGAACTACGATGCCTCTTCGACTGGGACGTAGGAAAGGCCATCAATCGATGTGCCCCTGAGGCATTAGGTCATTCATTCTAGGTTTTTCATGTATCACACACATTAAATCATGACTTTTTGTACATACAAAGTCATTTGGTCATGTCGAACTACGAGGTCTCTACATGTACAACATAGGCAAGACTAATCAATTGATGAGCTCCCGAGACCACACTAGGTTAGTCCAATAGGGTTCATTCACAATCACTATCACATAAGTTGCAAATCATAGTTTAAGGTAACATCTCATGTCATACATGGTCAATACATACACACACTTTTATCAGTCCATGAATCAAAACAAGTCATGCATCAACAAGGCAAAACATCTCAAATTGTTGTCAAGTCAATATCAAACACATTGTCAAAGCGATCAACCTATGTCTTAAACAAGATATGTCTTTCTTGTCAACAAACATCAACAACTTGTCATAGTCTCATGTGGCTTGTCACTTCAACGTCATTAGATTCCAACATCTTATACGGCACGTGTCTTTCTGAAACCAAGCTTTGTCATGCCTTATACGAAAGTCACCAGGTCAAAACCAGACTCAACGTCTTATGTGGTATGTGTTATTCTCTCACATTACGCTATGTCAAACATCAAACATCAAACAATCCCACAAGATCAAGTTTTGGCGAATACATTTATTTGGCTTAATGACTTTATATCTTATTTTGTCTTATATTTTTATCGATTTGTGCAAGATCCTGTTACTAGTTTTCTCAAGGATGTCCCTTGAAGGATTTAGAGAAGCAACGATGTCTCAGGACTCTTGTTCTTTGGCTATTGTCTATCAACTATCTTTTTAACATTAGTTTTTGAGTCATGTTACTAGTTTCCTCAAAGATGTCCTATCAAGGATTTAGAGGAGCAATGACGTCTCATGACCCATATTTTATTTGTCTGTTGTTTGTGGTTTGTCTCGACAAAACGACTGGGGCATCTTGTCCTTAGTCTAGGTTAAGACACTCCTGGTATACGACTGTCTATTTTTCACAGGTGGATAACTTTGTACACTATGGTCTATCTCATATCATAGTGTGTACTATCCATCTGTGTCATGTCCCACCCAATGATGATAACAAGCAAGTATAGCGTATTTGGAAATATATCAAAGATTGTGTCCTTTTCTCAATCAATCAACTTTCATTATCTCTTTTTCTCCATCAATCAAACTTTAATTATTTTCTTATTAACATTCTGAATTGATTTCATCCTAACATTTCTCTTCTTTGACATAAAGATAAAGTCCCATGACACAATAACAACATTAGATCATTTGCATTAGCATACATTTCACATAGTTGCATTGCATTTCAACATATAGATAGTAACATTCATCTTCATTGTAGTTCACACCATTACATAATAGGCATTGCATCATCATAACATACATAAGGTAAACATTGCATGTACATATTACCATCACATATAAATAAGCATCATATAGAAATTCACATTCATTATCATAAGTAAATAGAATCATCCATAACATCATTGTAAAATGCATAACTCATAAACATGTAGAAACATTTCATTCATAACACCTATATATACATCATTTAGGAAACATAATCATGTAGAAATAAAGCATCATACATAACATAGAATTGCTTAAAATATAGAAGCTACTAAAATCATATATATATTGCTCAAATAGTGTGTCACAGTATAATGTTTGAATGTATCCATAAATAAAACATGAGCTCGTAGGCTCTCTGATAAAAAAAACAAGTGTCTACATAAATGGAACCCTGTCATCGTGTCCTACTACCCTTGCTGTCACATGGTGATGGTGGTGGGAAAAGACTCAAAGGTACTCTCTGCAAGGTGGAAGGCCTCTCATATGGACCTTTCCTCGATGGTCCTACCACCCCCTCGGTGCTCTGTGTCCTCTAACTCCTACCCTATGACCTCTGACTGCGCACCTCTGAAAAGCTAGGAGCCCATCTCTCTGTCGGCACTACTGCCTCATAAAGATCCCTGTAATAAGTGGCTCTCTCCACCAATCTGACCAACTCTCGTACCATTCCATCAGATGAGGACTCACTGCAAAGGCGTCTAACCTCTGTGAATTGCTGCTCTATCTCATGTCTCTGCACTATAGCCTGGTCTCTCTCCATAAGAGCATTGTCCCTCTTAGTATATGCACTATCCCTCTCTGCATATGCACTATCCATCTCCTTGTAGGTACTGTCTCTCTCTAGTATCATCACCTCAAACTTTGCAGTCATGAGTCTGAGTCTCTCCTCCAAAGCCTCCCTATCACCATCTCTAGGAGCATCCTCATCTCGTCTCCCCTCTACAATCTGATCTCTGAGCTCTCTCTCCTGCTCCTCCATTGGTGCCTCCTCCTCAACATCATCCTCAACATCATCCTCTCCATATCTTGCAAAAATACCCAAAGGGTCTATAGCCACATCCATATCTACATCCTCTACAACATCCTCTACTCCGACATCTACCTCTACACACTCCTCAACCACTACCTCCACTACAGCATGCTCACCCCTAGCTTGTACATCCACTCTCCCAACAATGTCTGCCATCTGTACATCAACTGCTACTGCTTCCTGAGTAGGTGCATGTCCACTTGCCTAACCCACTCTTCGTCCTCATCTCCCACCTCTACCTCTGCCTCTACCATCATCTCCATCACCTCTACCATCAACTCTACCCACTCTAGCACCTCCACCTCTCCATCGTCCTCTTGGCCCTGTGCCTCATCTCTCAACTGGTGGTGGCTGGTCAGGATTTGTATAAGGAATCAGGCAATGAACGGCCCACCATGCATCGTATGCAGCCATAGTCCCTGGATCTGCTAATCCATCACTCCAACCCCAATGTAATGGCTGTAATGCTTGTATGTCTACCTCCACGGTAGCCACTAGAATCATGGGTCCCCACCATGGAACCTCTCTCGACGACCGAGCAAACTTTGCTCTACCTCAAGGCTCATCTTGAACCTCTCCAAACTATCTCATGACTCACTTTGGTAGATACCTCTCTATAATATGCACACTCAAAATAGTCCTCCCAATGAGATACTATGTCTATCTACAGAATAGCAAATGTCTCTCATCATCCAGCCACTCCTCACAATCCATGTATAGTCTCCATGTAAACTGATCTAGAATGTCCAGTGCGTGTCGCCAGTACCCTGTGTCCCCAACATGTGTCTGTATGATCTATCCTATATATCAAAACACATAAGGATGTCTCTCTAGTCTCTCTACAATAATTGGCAGATGAAAGACAACTATCCTCTCCCAAGCCCACACCATCAGTAAAGTAGTCCCACAACTCAATGACTATGCGTCTCTATAGGCAATGTCGTGTAAATGGAAATATAGCATCCCAAGTAGACATGGACCCAATGCATATCTTGTCTCACTCTCCAACATGCCCACCAATATCTCCCCCCATCCCATAGGAAATCCATGACCCCGTGGGTCTGGTAGAACTATATCCCCAATCAATGTACATAAAATGAAATAAATCCTATCATATCTATCAGCTAAAATTGGCCACTTGATCTCGTAGTGCTCTATCCCGAGCATCCTAATGTCATCTACCTAATAAAATCTAGCAAGCTCCATCAATCCTCATTGGATATCATACATAACCCGCTCACCTCTGATCGGCAATCTCAAAATCCTATACACATCCTCT
>CM021107.1:228336316-228404840 GCA_007115665.2 Sequoiadendron giganteum | reverse complement strand
TAACTAGTTTCAACTCATATGCATGATCTGTTTTATTAATTAAATATCTTTATTTAATTAATCAACTCATGTTTTCATTTGAATGCATTATTCTTCGAGTTCTAACTTTGACTTTTGCATACAAAGTCTATTTCTTCTATTTTTGGAGATTAAGATCCTGAACTTGTGTTCTAACTCACGTTCTAACTTAGTCTCTATCTTCAGTCTTTCTTGAACTCGTGTTCTGACTCGTGTTCTAACTCATGTTCTATCTGAGACAGAACTCACATCGCATGGCATTCATCAATCTCATCCGTCGATCTCTCTTTCAATCTGAGATGATCGTTCGAAAACCCAAAATCTATAAAATGGCCTATCATAATCATTATTTCTCCTCCCGAAATCACATACTTTTGAGAAGAGATTCAACTTTGATATTTTGCTTAGACACTCGACAAAACTATACTTGCATTCAAACACAGAAATTTGAGTGCAAGAAATACTAAAAAGGAAAAATGGAGAAGAACAATCAAGATAATTCGAAGGGATGAACGCATATTCGGTGAGATCATTTTGGTTTTATTAGTTTAGTTTATTTCCTCGTTCTTTGTTGTTAGATTTTAGATTTTAGATTAGGATTTAACTTTATTTATCTAGACATGCTTGCAGAAAAATCTAGGATGTTACATTTGGTGAACCTGACGTGAACACGCTTCAAAATCCACACATATTTTCGTCTTTCCGTTTTTTCATTTTCTGTTGTTTTCTGTAGGTTTTTCGTACGGTGCACTACATTTGTTAAGCAAAATGATGCATCTGTATCTGCGAGCCGCATCTGTGAAAAACAACGACGCATCCTCCATAGAAATCCACATCCGAGAAGTCACGAACCACATCCGCCTGTCAACAACTTCGCAAACCGCATCCGCTTGTCAACAAATTCGTGAACCGCATCTGCCTGTCAACAGTCAAACCGCATTTGTGGCTCCAAAAGCCGCATCTGGCTGGTAAACTTTTTCACTTGTTTTGGTTGATTTCCGTACATCCATATTTTATTTTTCGCTTTTGAAGCTATTTTGATTTTCGCTAATGGTTGATTTCAGTTGTGTTAAGGTGGAATAACATATTGTTTGCAGGACGAAGCATAGAAGACAAAAAAAAAAACCAGAACTACTGATAAATTTGCATGCACGACCTAATGCCTATGTGTTTATTTATTTAGCAAGTTTGTTTGGTAGATAGATAGACAATCATTGTGGAGATTAAAATGAATTTTCTAATTGATAGATAAAAAATTATCGTTTGGATTAAAAAGAACCACTGTCTTCTTTGTCTGGTGCTTTGCACATTTTTTTCACCCTTATGATTCAGTACACTGAAGTATCCTCTCCCCTTGTGCAGTCATGCAATCCTGGGTGTAAGAGAAATGGTTGCTGACTCTAGAACTTGGGCCTGTCTTGGTGGGAAAAAGTACTCACCCCAAGACGACTCAGACCGGTAGCACGCCAAAGCCAAGCAACTTCCAGCCGGTATATAAAAGAGGATTCTTGGGGAAACCCCACAAATCATGCGCACTATTTCGAAGAGATGGACAGAAATGGACTCTCGCCGACATTGGATAGTGTCCCACGAACGAAATGCCCTTATTAAAAACCTTGTTGTAGAGTTACCAAAATCCTATCTACTTGTTGGCATAGCAGGGTCGGCCCTGTGAAGCCGTCTTACATATTTACAGTTTATGTGTGGAAATGAAATGTATGCCATGGGAGTTTCATGGATATAGTAGCTTGGCTGCCCCGTATAAGTGAGTGTTGTGGAGGGGAGCCAGTGGGGTCAAGCTACTAGTCATTCTCCATAAATATGTGTAGCTGGAGAAATCCATGTAAGAATTCAACAAGTATTGTCCTAAAAGCCTAGGTTGTCAATGTTTTTGAGTCTTAAACAGTCCTCCCATCACAAAATTGAAAATACATTGATTGTTGTGTTTGTTTTTTGTTGTATTCATCAAAATCTTGATCAAACCAACAAAGTCAGTCAATAGCTTTTGGGAAAAGTTCAACTTTTGGGAAAATTTCAACTATCAGAAAATAGAGTCGCATTTGTCAGTTTAATCGCTGCATGTGTATTAGCGAGTCGCATCTGTTAGGGGAAATGCCGCATCTATCTGTCAAAACATTCACTTTTCACAGTCTGCATATCACGAGTCATAACTGTCGTATTCTAAGTCGCATGCGTTCATGCAAGCCGCATCTATCAGTTTTTGAGCCGCATGTTTATTGGTAAGCCGCATCTGTCAGTTTTCAAGCTGCATGTGTACCAGTAAACCGCATTTGTCATAGGAAAAACCGCAACTATCAGAAACATTGCATGCACTGTCAAAAACCGCATCTGTGAAATCCTGAACCGCAATTGTCTAGTGAACCGCATTTGCCTGTCAACGGAAAACATCAAAAACTGTGAGTTGAGTCTGAAACATCATTGTCACTTTTTGCTTTAGGTTTTTAGGATCAACCTTGGATTAGAAACTAAAATTTTTTCTCAAAACCTTGCATCATTAGGGGTCATATCCATCTTAGTCACAGTAAGGGTCTTAGTCATAGTCATCCTAAGTTGCATGCATATAGATACTCCCTAGGAAACTGCATATTACAAAATAGATAACTTTCCTCGTCATTGGAAACGTTCATGTTACAGTTTGTCGAAATCATTGAATCTTGTCACTTTAGTCACATCTAGTGGATCTTTTCAGCTCATTAGTCTAGTTTGAAAAATTCACCTTGTCAACTGTCCTTGTCATACAATCAGGTTCCTTGGTCAAAAACAAGTCTTTGCATGCATTTATTCCATAGGTGGTAGGTTATACCGTCTTAGACTCATTTATCATCGTAGTCTACTTGCATTTTGCATATTGTCCATCTTGTCAAACGTCATCTTAGCTTACGTCCTTTTAGAAACCATTTTACCGATATCATTTAGTGTCAAAAAAAATCCAAAAAACATAGACATAGGTCATATCAGTTTTAGACATAGTCTGCATTACCCATTTTTGAGCAAAATCTTTCATGGTTGAAACAAGATCCCAAAAGAAACACAAAGCAACGACATACCCCAACGAATTCATCAATCCGTTCGAAAACCAATCGTCAGGAAGTAAATGACCACACCAGACTTTGCTAGAAAAACATGTCACTAGAGATACACATGGTTAGATTTACATAGAAGACATAGATGCAGTAGTTCAAGATCTTGAATTTGCATCCTTTATGGATGAATGTTTGGCAAATGATCCCCAACGCTATCTAGCAAAATTACTAGCAGAAGGTGCCAAACTACCCATAGGATTTGATATTCATACTTTGCAAACACAGTCAACTCAACCATCCCAAATTACAACGTCAACCATCTTTATTCCCCAAATAACCGCAACGATACCAACAGGTATACTAGCTCAAACATCGTCAATTGTAAACGCAATCCCTTTTAACATAACACAAGGTTTACAATTCACTGCGGGCACAACTTCCTCCAACCCCTTTGGCACCAACACGACTAGTAAGAGATCCAAAGTTGGTGGGAATATACCTATACTAAACCAAATCATTCAAATAGGAAGCATCGCTATACCAAATCAGACAATTCAGACAGGAAGCATTCTGATACCAACTCAGACCATTCAGATAGGGAATATCCCTATCCCGAATCAGAATATTTTGACAGGATATATTCCCTCGCCCAATCATAACCCATCACAAAACATGGCGTATCAGAACACCTACATTGATTCAAATAACACGAACACCATGTCTTTGACACAAGTCAATGTCCTTCAAAACAAAATGCAAGCTCTTCAACAATAGATGGACAACATGTCTATGTCCGGAAAATGAACTATCTCAGCACAAGACCTATGTCCATGTCCATTTGACAAAGCGCTCTATATGACACCTTTCCCCCATGGATACAATATACCGGTTTTTCCTAAGTATAATGGGAGAAAGAATCCTATAGAACACACTAGAGAGTTCTCAACAACATGCATGGACATATCGTACGACCCCACATACTTGATGAGACTATTTCCATGAACCCTTGTCGGGATAGGACTCGAATGGTTCTCTAAATAACCATATGGTATACGATCTTGGGGTGAATTAGCTAAGAATTTTATTGAACATTTCACCTTTAACATAGACAATGAGGTGACAATTGCAACCTTGTGCCACACGACACAAGAAGATGGTGAAAATTTCACCACTTTCTTCCAGAGATGGCGAAGTATAGCTAGTAGATGTCCAGTTGAAATACCCGAAAAACAAAAGGTCATAATATTCCTAGAGAACATCAACCCCAAATTTTGAAGTGATCTAAGGGTACACTGTTGTACTTCATTCTCAGACTTGGTACAAAAGGGAATCATCCTTGAGAAAGGCCTTATAGACAAAGGAGAAATGAAAGTACCAGGCAGAAATCTGGTTGTCCAACATCAAAACGCGCCAAATGATAGAAACAAATTCTGGTCTAGGAACAAAAATGTTACAAATGACGGCATTGTTGATGCTAAACACATACATACAGGACCAGTTATCACCCTTATGGGTTACAATCCCAATCAAGACATAATGAACAGTCCAGATCAACAAGCTAACTATGTCCAAAATTCACAACAACAAAGACCACAACAAAGGAGATTTCCTACACGTGAATTTACACCTTTAGGACAACCAATCGAGACTATTTTCAAAGAGTTGATTAAACATAATCTTATCAAACCTTTGGAACCAAGAGAATATGATCCTGGACAATTCAAACCTTCATGGTGGGACGATAACTCTTTTTGTGACTATCATCGAACCAAAGGGCACAACCTCCAACAATGTCATCAACTCAAGAACATCATACAAGACTTTGTTGAAAACGGAACCATAGAGGTTGGTGGGTAGAAAAACACTAAGAACAGTGATCATAAGGTCTTCACAGACCCGTTACATGACCACACAAAAGGAAAAGCCTCCAGTTCGGGACCCCCGAATAATTCATCGGCCAACTATAACAATACCAAGTATGACTATGGTAAAGGAACGATCATAAACCACCTCCGAGCTGCAAATGAGAATGTCAATACTTTCACCATTAAAAAGCATCCGGAATGTAATATAAACACACATAGAACTAAGATTACTATTCCTGGTCCTTCTTCCGAACCATCTACACAAACTTCCAAGTTCAAGTACAACCTTCTCAATCAATTGAGTAAAACACTCGCACAAATATCTATCTTGGAATTGTTGACCTTATCACCTCAACATCGATCCATTCTTGAAAAATCTCTATAGAACACAACTGTTCCTACAGACTTAGATGTCAATCGTTTCGAAGAAATGGTGGGATATTTGACCAACTCGCATCATGCCACATTTTCTCAACAAGATTACTCAACTGAAAAGTCAAATCATAATGACCCCTTACATCTTGAACTCTTAGTCCATCAAAACAAAGTTCGACGAGTCTTGGTAGACGGAGGAGCAGGTTTGAACCTATGTACCCTTAAATTGGTTAAGGCATTAGGATTCTCATAAGACTGTGTAGATACTTCTAAGAGTATAGTCATCAAGGCTTACGATGACGAGGAAAGGTCATCCAAAGGAGTTGTCACGCTCCCTATCAGAATTGGCCCAACAATCATGAATACCAGCTTCCAAGTCTTGGATCTCACCCTTCCATACAACTTGTTATTAGGTAGACCTTGGATACATGCAATGAGAGCCGTCCCTTCAACATACCATCAATGTCTCAAGTTCCCCTATAATGGCACAAAGATCACTTTTGATGGTGATCTAGATCCTTTCCAATATTGTACAGGCCTACGGGACCTTCCGCAATGACAAGTTCCTGTTAACCAAGAGGCCTCATCATCCATTCTATCCCAATACGTTGACCCATCACATCTTACTAAGTCCATTTAATTCCAGCCACCATCATCCACTCCTAAACTCAAGATCCAAGACAAGGGTTGCGGTGAATATAATATAAAGGCATCATACTGCATCACTCAACTGATTCCACCTAAGGCATATGGCCTACCCATGGCAGATAGAAGACAGTCAGTGGTCACATTTCATGTTCCCCCTACAATGACATTAACCAAATGGGGAGAGTTAAGTGAAGAAATTGTGGATCAAGGTGATTCCTGGTTGTATCAAGAAGAACATGAATACCCCTCCCCGTCTATTCAAATAGCCAAGGACCAGTATGGAAAAGGATTTAAGATAATGCAAAAGGAAGGCTATGACGGGCACAGTGGGTTAGGACTATATCAAAATGGAAGGACGGAACCGATTAATGTCTACCCACGACCGAAATACTTAGGGCTAGGGTGTCAACCACTTAGAATTGGGTGTCCTGGTACTTCTTCATCATTTCAAGAGGAAATGAGTGAATACACAGGCATCGAGACATCTCATGAAACACTACCCCTAGTTTTCGACAAACCCCCAGTCTACGACAAACCTCCAATTTATGATGAATCTCCTTACTCTAGCGATGGTGAATGGGAATCCCTTTCATCTACTAGTACCATGAATATCGATGCCCTATTTGGATAATTGGACCTCAACGTGAAACCTGTACCAAAACAATCTAGTCCTCATCCTAAGAAACACTTGTCCAAGGTAGAATGGCAAGAGAACTATTATTCGGAAACCCTTGATCATTCATCTTGAGCACCTAAACAACCATCTTCTGATGAATCCGCCCTCACTATAGTCCCACATCAGAGTATACCTACCCCTAGGAGGAAGAACAAGAAGGAGTTGGTCCAAAACTTTTGCGACCATGTCAATCATTCTATACTCACCTTGTCCACAGCTACCTTTAGGAACTCCGATGATGACATGCCCCTTATCTATCCCGAACTTATCGACTGGGATCAACAAGGTACACCTATCATAGATACATTCGAGAACGATGAAGCAATTGCTGAGTTCATGGGACTTAGAGAAGGTATACCAAGAGGGGATCATAAGGCAGGTTTTACCATAGACTTGGACGATAAAGCATATTTTGGGGAGTCTATTTACACCTCTAGTCACAAAAATGAGAATGAAAATAAAAATGATGAGTCCCTAGTTGAAAACCGAAAGGCGCCTTTGGACGAAGAAAAAGTCAAAATAAAGGACGTATCCAAGGGCGAAAACCTCTTAGAGGCACCCAAGGATAGAGGTTTAAATATTATCCCCTTTGAATAGGAAAAGTCACTGATGCTAGTAGAAGAATCTGTTGAAGTCAACATAGGTACAGACGAGAATCCTCGGAAGGTATATTTTGCAACTTCTTTAACAGAGACAGAAAAACATGAGTTTAAGGACTTCTTCACAAAGAGACAAATAAACTTTGCATGGTCGTATGCTGACATGCCTAGGCTGGATCCAGACCTAATATTGCATCATTTACCACTACAGCCAGGTATCAAACCAATCAAACAGAAGTTGAGGAAAATGCATCCACAAATTGCTCTATTGGTCAAGATAGAACTTAAGAAACTCTTGGATGTAGGGTTCATAAGGACAATAGACTATGCAGATTGGATATCAAATCTTGTTCCAGTGACTAAGCTAACTAGGGGCATTCACATTTGCATTGACTTTAGAGACATCAATAAGGCATGCCCTAACGATGACTTTCCTTTGTCGAATATCGACATGATCGTGGATCTAACAGAAGGATACGAGATGCTATCCCTCATGGATGGTTTCTCTAGATACAACCAGATTAAGATAGCACCTGAAGACCAACACAAAACAACTTTCACGTGTCCATGGGGCACATATTGTTGGAATGTTATGCCGTTTGGCCTTAAGAATGCAGGAGCCACCTATCAATGGCCCATGACTACGATTTTCCATGACTTTGTACATACTTTTATGGAAGATTATGTAGATGACATTATAGCAAAATCAGAAATGAGAGAAGATTGTTTGAAAGTCTTAGACAAGATATTCCATAGGCTAGAGAATTACAATGTCAGGCTAAATCCGAAGAAGTGTGTCTTTGGGGTGAAATCAGGAAAATTGTTAGGGTATATCATCTCTTGAAGAGGAATTGAAGTAGATCCAGAGAAGGTAAGAGCTATCATAGAAATGCCTCCTCCAACCAGCATTGGCCAACTCAGAACTCTACAAGGAAGATTGCAGTCAATTAGGCATTTCATAGTACAACTAGCGGATAAAATACATCCATTTCAGCATCTACTCAAGAAAGGAGTACCATTTGTGTGGACACCTAAATGTCAAGAGGCCTTCCAGAAAATCAAGGACTATTTGCTTACTCCACCAGTCTTAATGCCACCTACAGAGGGAAAACCATTGATACTTTACATCTCAGCAACTCAGTCGGCATTAGGGGCTCTTCTCGCACAACACGATGATCAAGGTCATGAGAGAGCAGTCTATTATATCAGTCGTACCTTAGTGGGCTATGAATTGAATTACAGCAACATAGAATGTGCCTATCTTGCGATAGTTTTTGCTACCCAAAAACTTCGGCACTATATGCTCAATCGACAAAAAATGTTAGTTGTGAAGATTGATCCACTTAAATATCTCCTAAGTAAGGCAGCTTTAACAGGCCGATTGGATAAATGGGTTATGATACTTAGCGAGTATGGCATTCAGTATGTCGAAAGGAAGGCTATAAAGGACAGGAGATTACAAATCAACTAGCAGATGCACCTATAAAAGCAGACCATCCATTAGTGGTAGACTTTCCAGATGAATTTCTCTTCAACATTGACATTAAAACTGAAGGGAAACTGTACTTTGATGGGTCACATACAAATCGTGGTTCAGGAGCTGGTATCTTATTTGTCACACCTCAAGGTGATACCATTCCCAAATCATTCAGGATTGCTTTCCCTTGTACCAACAATATAGAAGAATACGAAGCCTTAGTGACAAGGTTAAAAATGGCAGTTCAATGGAAAATTAAGAGCCTACATGTCTTTGGTGACTCTCAACTTGTAATCCAACAGGTAAATGATGACTACGAGACTAAGGATGAAAAGCTTGCACCTTGCAAGCGAATGGTTGATAGTTTCAAATAGTATTTCAATGACATAACTTTTCAACAGATACCACGTATCCAAAATAGAGCTGCAGATGCTATGGCAACTATGGGTTCCTTGTTGGATATTCTGAGTAATGTTCCTAAGTTTGAGTTTTTGGTTGAACAACTTTTGGTCCCCGCTTATGATGTCCCCGATACTACGATAGTGTGTACCATTGTTGGTCCTACGTCTCCTTGGTATAAAGACATATTTGACTATCTCATTGACCAAACCTTACCCCAAGACTTGTCCAATAACCAACGTCGAAACTTCATCTGAAAGTCAACCAAGTACACCATCATCGGAGAAACCCTGTATAGACGCACCTTAGATAACGCCCTTATGAGATGTCTCAGTGCTGAAGAGGCACAAAAAAATTTGTGAGCGGTGCACCAGGGTATATGTGGATCTCATTCGAGTGGTCCTACTCTAGCCCACAAGATTATGAGACTAGGTTACTATTGGCCTACAATGGAGAAAGACTCATACGTCTTTGTAAATAAATGTAGACAATGTCAAATACATGGAGACTTGATAAGAGCGCCAGCGCAAGAGCTTCGTCCAATTACTTCACCACGGCCCTTCGCCCAATGGGGACTTGACCTCATAGGTAAGATACACCCTTCATCATCCAATGGCCACAAATTCATCATCACTGCCACCGAATACTTCACCAAGTGGATTGAAGCTATTCCCATGACCTATATCACCGGCACACAAATATCTAAGTTTATTTTGAACTATATCATTTGTCGGTATGGTGTACCCCAATCCATAATCATAGACAATGGCTGCCCATTCAAGAACCAAGAAGTATGCCATTTATGTGAAGAATTCCACATCAAACACCATTTCTCCACCCCGTATTACCCACAAGGTAATGGCCAAGCTGAGGCATCTAATAAGACAATTGTTAGAATCCTCAAGAAGACTGTCAATGACGCTGGTCGTGACTGACACCTACAGCTTAATCTTGCCTTATGGGCTTATCGCACAAGCATCCGCACTCCCATCAGTGCCACTCCATATTCCCTCGTATTCGGGTCCGAAGCTATCTTACCTATTGAGGTCGAAATACCTTCTCTATGGGTATCCTTGAAGGGTCATATCGACGATGAAGAATACCGTGTCTCTAGGTTACAAGAGCTAGAATTGTTGGATGAACGAAGACATAAAGCATTAGATCATTTACAAGCATATCAAAATCGTCTTCGTCATAGTTACAATAGGAAGGTTCTCAATAGACACTTTGACAATGGTAACCTGGTATTAATGGAGAATCCTAAGAACCAAGCTGAATGAGAAAAGCCAGGAAAGTTTGAACCTAACTGGTTGGGGCCATACATTGTCACAGAAGCCTTTGGATCAGGATCATACCAACTCTCTACTCCTGAAGGAGAGTCGCTTTTGTCCCCTATCAATAGTCTGCATCTAAAGAGGTTCTATGCTTAGTCTATGAGAATCCGTGTCTTAATTTGGAAAAATATAATAAAGCAAAAAAATGGTTACCTAGATGAAAACCTGGCAAACAGGCATCTTTGTAACACCAAAAAAAAATTGAGAAAATAAAAAAAGTAAAGAGAAATAAATCCGTCCAATAGCGAAAACCGCTTCGGTGGCGCTATGGATAAATGCCATGGTGAAAACCTGGAAAATAGGCGCCATGTGTAGTCAAGCTCGCTCTTCTGTCTACCATCATTCAAATCAGACTTTTTCACCATCACTCATAATAAATGGTTGTCTTGTCCATTCCTTGGAATGATTGACATCTAGCGTCCATTCCGTCACATTATCTACTCCATTTTCCAAACATCTTCTTGACTGGGGGCAAATCCTTGTTCTATGCCCTAACACCTTGTACATAACGTCACATCATCGAAAATATCCTGCAAAATCCCAAAAACATTAGAAAACATCAAAAATCAAAAAAAAATGTCAGAAAATCCCAAAAAAAAAAGAGTCAATTCAATCATGTCATGTCAGTCATGTCTAGTCAATCATGTCAAGTCATTCAGGTCAAGTCCATCATGTCAAGTCGGTCATGTTAAGTCAGTCATAGACATAGTCGAACTATGTTGCCTCTGCGATTGGGACGTAGGCAAGGCCATCAATCGATGTGCCTCTGAGGCATTAGGTCTGTCAGTCTAGGTTTTTCATGTATCACACACATTTAAATCATGACGCTTTGTATATACAAAGTCATTGGTCATGTCGAACTACGAGGTCTCTGCATGTACAATTTAGGCAAGGCTAATCAATTGATGAGCTCCCGAGACCACACTAGGTCAGTCCAATAGGGTTCATTCACAATCACTATCACACAAGTTGCATATCATAGTTTAGGGTATCATATCATGTCATACATGGTCAACACATACACACACTTTTATCAGTCAACGAATGAAAACAAGTCATGCATTAACAAGGCAAAACATCTCAAAATTCATCAAGTCAATATCAAACACATTATCAAAGTGATCAACCTATGTCTTACGTAAGATATGTCTTTCTTGTCAATAGACGTCATCAAATTGTCATAGTCTCATGTGGCTTGTCACTTCAACATCATCAGACTCCAACGTCTTATACGGCACGTGTCTTTCTGAAACCAGGCTTTGTCATGCCTTAAACAGAAGTCACCAAGTCGAAACCAGACTCAACATCTTATGCGATATGTGTCATTCTCTCACATTACGCTATGTCAAACATCAACATCAAACAATCCCACAAGATCAAGTTTTGGTGAATACATTTATTTGGCTTTATGACTTTATATCTTATTTTGTCTTATCTTTTTATCGATCTGTGCAAGATCTTGTTACTAGCTTTCTCAAGGATGTCCCTTGAAGGATTTAGAGAAGCAATAATGTCTCGGGACTCTTTTTCTTTGGCTGTTGTCTGTCAACTGTCTTTTTAACATTGGTTTTTGAGTCATGTTACTAGTTTCCTCAAGGATGTCCAATCAAGGATTTAGAGGAGCAATGACTTCTCATGACCCGTCTTTTCTTTGTCTATTGTCTGTGGTTTGTCTCGACAAAATGACTGGGGCATCTTGTCCTTAGTCTAAAGTTAGACACTCCTTGTCTACGGCTGTTTGTTTTTCATAGGTGGATAACTTTGTACACTATGGTCTATCTCATATCATAGTGTGTACTATCCATCTGTGTCATGTCCTGCCCAATGATGATAACAAGCAAGTATAGTGTATTTGGCAATATATCGAAGATTATATCTTTTTCTCAATCAATCAATTTTCATTATATATTTTTCTCCATCAATCAAACTTTAATTATTTCTTATTAACATTCTAAATTGATTTCATCCTAACATTTCTCTTCTTTGACATAAAGATAAGGTCCTGTGACACAATAACAACATTAGATCATTTGCATTAGCATACATTTCACATAGTTGCATTGCATTTCAACATATAGATAGTCACATTCATTGCATTTCACATCATTACATAATAGGCATTGCATCATCATAACATACATAAGGTAAACATTGCATGTACATATCATCATCACATATAAATAAGCATCATATAGATCATTGCATCTGTTGCATAAGTAAATAGAATCATCCATAACATCATTGTAAAATGCATAACTCATAAACATGTAGAAACATTTCATTCATAACACATGTATATACATCATCTAGGAAACATAATCATGTAGAAATAAAGCATCATCCATAACATAGAATTGCATATCATATAGAAGCTGCCAAAATCATATATATATATATATATATATCACTCAAATAGTGTGTCACAGTACAATGTCTGAATGTATCAATAAATACATGGGCTCGCAGGCTCTTTGATCAAAATACAAATGTCTACATAAGTCCCTGTCATCGTGTCCCGCTACCCCTGCTATCACGTGGTGATGGTGGTGGGAAAAGACTCGAAGGTGCTCTCTGCGAGGTGGAAGGCCTATCATATGGACCTGTCCTCGGAGGTCCTACCACCCCCTTGGTACTCTGTGTCCTCTGACTCCAAGTAGGACCCCTGCTCTGACTGTGTACCTCTGAAAATGTAGGAGCCCGTCTCTCTGCTGGCACTGCTGCCTCATAAAGATCCCTGTAATAAGTGGCTCTCTCCACTGATCTGACCAACTCTCGTACCATGCCATCAGATGAGGACCCACTGCAAAGGCGTCTAACCTCTGTGAACTGCTGCTCTATCTCATGTCTCTGCGCTATAGCATGGTCTCTCTCCATGAGAGCACTATCCCTCTCTGTACGAGCACTGTCCCACTCTACATATGCATTGTCCCTCTCCGTGTAGGCACTGTCTCTCTCTAGTCTCATTGCCTCAAACTCTGCAGTCATAAGTATGAGTCTCTCCTCCAAAGCCTCCCTGTCACCATCTCTAGGAGCATCCTCACCCCGTCTCCCCTCTACTATACGATCTTTGAGCTCTCTCTCCTGCTCCTCCATCGGTGCCTCCTCCTCAACATCATCCTCAACATCCTCCTCTCCATATCCTGCCAAGATACCCAGAGGGTCTATAGCCACATCCATATCTACATCCTCTGCCACATCCTCTACTGCAACATCTACAGCTGCATGCTCCTCAACCACTACCTCTACTGCAGCATGACCACCCCAGCCTGTACATCCACTCTCCCTCCAATGTCTGCCATCGGTACATCAACTATTGCTGCCTCCTAAATAGGTGCATGTCCACCTGCCTGACCCCCTCTCCGTCCTCTCCATCCTTGTCTCCCGCCTTTACCTCTGCCTCTTCCATCATCTCCATCTCCTCTACCACCAACTCTACGCACCCTGGCACCTCCACCTCTCCGTCGTCATCTCGGCCATGTGCCTTGTCTCTCGACTAGTGCTGGCTGGTCAGGATCTGTATAAGGAATTGGTCGATGAACCGCCCACCATGCATCGTATGCAGCTGTAGTACTTGGATCTGCTAATCCATCTCTCCATCCCCACTATACTGGTTGTAATGCCTGTATGTCCGCCTCCGCAGTAGCTACTGGAATCATGGGTCCCCACCATGGAACCTCTCTCGAAAATCGAGCAAACTCTGCTCTACCCCAAGGCTCATCCTGAACCTCCCCGAACTGTCTCAGAACTTTGTCTGGCAGATGTCGCTCAATAATGTGAATACTCGAAAAAGTCCTCCCAATGAGATACTGTGTTTGTCTACAGAATGGTAAATGTATATCCTCGTCCACCCACTCCTCACAATCCATGTAAGGTCTCCATGTGAACTGATCAAGAATATCCAAGGCATGTCTCCAGTACCTTGTGTCTCCCACATGGGTCTATGTAATATGTCCTGTATATCGAAACACATATGGGCGTCTCTCCTCTCTCACTCTACTGTAACTGGAGGATGAAAAATAGCTAACCTCTCCCAACCCCATACCATCAACAGTGTCGTACCACAACTCAACAACTGTGCATCTTTGTAGGTGATCTCATGTAAATGGAAGTACAACATCCCAAGTAGACATGGACCCTATGCATATCTCGTCTCGCTCTCCAACATGCCGACCAACATAGCTCCCCATCCCACTGGAAATTTGTGACCCCGTCTGTCTAGAAGCACTATACCCCCAATCAAGGTACATAGGATACAGTCGATCCACTAGTATTTGTATGCTAGCACTGGCTATCTAATCTCATAATGCTCGATCTCGAGCCTATTGATGTCATCCACTTGATAGAATCGTGCTAACTCCGTCAATCCTCGTTGGGTATTGTACATAACCCACTCACCTCTAATAGGTAATCTCAGAATCCTATACACATCCTCCAGTGTGACAGTGGCCTCCCCAGTCGGTAAATGAAAAGACGATGTCTCCGAATGCCATCGTTCACAAAGTGTCATCAGCATCCCCCTGTTTGCTCGAATGGCAGGCATCGACAAACAGTGACGTAGGCCTAGCTTCCATATAAGCTGAATCTCTGCACTTGTCAAACACTCTCTAAGATCGAAATTATCTAGCCGACTCTCCCGTGTATATATAGGATCTAGGACCACCTGCATTTATACCAAGTGTCAAAAATTTTAAAGTTTTCCTAAGAAAAAAATTTCAAATTTTTTTACCAGTCAAATGCGGTTCACTTTTACAGATACGGTGCATTTTACAAATGCGTTGCACTACTCCTCATTCGTAGTGCATATCACGTATGCGTTGCATAATTTATCCACCCCTTTCCACTACTGCACATGCGGTTCACAAAACCACATGCGGTGCATTTTTGCACATGCGGTTCATTTTCTACATTCTACCGCCCACCTACATATGCGTTTCATTAATACATATGCGGTGCAATACATCACATGCATCTATTCCTAATGCATATGTGTTGCATAACAACACATGCGGTTCATTTCTATTCAAATGCGTTAATTCCCTAACTGCCTAATCCAACCCCTAGGCGTGTTTTCACATATGCGTTGTTTCGCAGTCAAATGCGGCGAATACGACGGCATATGCGTCATTTACGACGCACCGCATTTGCTTATTAATTTTCAAACACCTAAAACTACGTGCAAAAATAAATTTCAAGCACTCATTTTCGGAAACGTACCGATGGTCCTGCGTCGGCTGGCCTCCTGAACGTCCGGATCCGATATCCTCGATGCCTAGTATGTGGAATAGGAGTCATCTTCGTCAGCTAGTCAGAGCAAAAACTCCTCTTTTTCTATCTCCTCCGAGTGCAAATGAATTGATTTTAGCCCTAATTCCTATTTATAGGTGGGTTAGAAATGGCATTCTTCAACCCTTCTCTATTGGCCGATTAGCCTTTCAATTTCCAACAACTCGTATTCATCTGAAACAACTCCAAATTCATTTCCGTCAACTCCATAGCATTTCTAACTATCATCTTGACTTATCGGGAATTTTTCCTGGTTTTTTTAAAACTTTTCAAAAAATGTCATTTTCCTGAGGGGGCATACCTTACTCTGTTTCACATTGAGGCGCGACCGAGGCATATTTTCTTTGACACAACGTCGTGCCAACATTGTATCAAAGAGGGGCAAACTGTAGACACCGAAAATTGGTCTAGGCCTGCGAGTACACATTTGACATAATTTTCTATAGTTCGTTGTCATGATTAAATAATGTTTATTATTTAATTACCTTTCTAACAAATATTTCCTCTATTAATTAAATACCCCTTTTTAATTAATTCACTAATTCATTAATTCCCCCTTTATCATACTTTTCCAACTATAATTAAATATCTTTATTTAATTATTCATTTAACCCCCTTTTCAAACTATAATTAAATATTTATTATTTAATTATTCAATTCCACCTTTACAAAAGTCAATTAAATAAATTATCTTTATTTATTTAATTAAAGTCTCCTATTTTTGAATGTTGAATTAAATTAGCATTTAATTCATATTTAATTATTTATGTCACATTCCTCTATCATTCAGTTATCTAAGTCATTCACTCACTTTCTGACTCGAGATCTATTTTTAGTTCTCCAGTTATCTCTGAATTCAACACCAGTTTATCTCTACGAGAAGACTCTCCATCACAACTAGTCAGTTAACTAGTTTCAACTCATATGCATGATCTGTTTTATTAATTAAATATCTTTATTTAATTAATTAACTCATGCTTTCATTCGAATGCATTAGTCTTCGAGTTCTAACTTTGACTTTTGCATACAAAGTCTATTTCTTCTATTTTTGGAGATTAAGATCCTGAACTTGTGTTCTAACTCACGTTCTAACTTAGTCTCTATCTTCAGTCTTTCTTGAACTCGTGTTCTGACTCATGTTCTAACTCACGTTCTATCTAAGACAGAACTCACATCGCATGGCATTCATCAATCTCATCCGTCGATCTCTCTTTCAATCTGAGCCGATTGTTCGAAAACCCAAAATCTATAAAATGGCCTATCATAATCATTATTTCTCCTCCCGAAATCACATACTTTTGAGAAGAGATTCAACTTCGATATTTTGCTTAGACACTCGACAAAACTATACTTGCATTCAAACATAGAAATCTGAGGGCAAGAAATACTAAAAAGGAAAAATGGAGAAGAACAATCAAGATAATTCGAAGGGATGAACGCATATTCGATGAGATCATTTTGGTTTTATTAGTTTAGTTTATTTCCTCGTTCTTTGTTGTTAGATTTTAGATTTTAGATTAGGATTTAACTTTGTTTATCTAGTCATGCTTGCAGAAAAATCTAGAATGTTACAAGGAATATGAATTAATTGATTTAATTAATTAATTTCTTTTTGGAGTTTGAGTGTGCAAATCAAGTTTGACTTTTGCAAACGAAGTTGCATTATTTTGATTTGATTTTTGATAATTGATTTGAATACTTTGATTTAATTATTCAAATTTTGGAGGGAAAATGTTGTAATTAAATTATCATTTAATAATTTAATCTACTTAGGGGAACAAGATGATTTAGCGACATAATTAAATAAATTGGCATTATTTAATCAATCAAGACGAAATAAGGTGGGATTAAGACTTTATTAAATAAATGAGATTTATTTAATTGGTCAAAATGATGAAACATGAATTAATCAAATAATGTTGTTTTATTTAATTAATAGTAGAATTAGGGTTTTTAGGACTTTATTAAATAAATGAAATTTATTAAATTTATCTGAAATGATGAAAAAGTGAATTAATTAAATAATGTTATATTATTCAATTAATAGAGGAATTAGGGTTTTTAGGACTTTATTAAATAAATGAAATTTATTAAATTTGTCTGAAATGATAAAAAAAAAAAAAAAAGTGAATTAATTAAATAATGTTGTATTATTCAATTAATAGAGGAATTAGGGTTTTTGATGTTGTTTTGGTGTGGTGTGATGTGGGAGCGTTGTGGTATGATTCTGAGATATTACAGGATGATTCTGAGATGTTCTAGGGTGATTATGAGATGATTTGAGATTATTTGAAACATTACGAGATAATTCTTAGCTATTTTGGGGTGATTCTGAGATGTTTCAAGACATTATGGGATGATTTTGAGTTTCTTTTGAGATGTTACAAGATGATTCTGAACCATTTTGAGATTTTACGAGATGATTTTGAGTCATTTTGAGGTGTTACGGGATGATTCCAAGTCATTTTGAAGTGTTACGAGATGATTCTGAATCATTTTGAGGCATTACGAGATGATTTTGAGTCATTCTAAAGTGTTGTGGGATGATTCTAAGTCATTCTGAAGTGTTACAAGATGATTCTAAGTCATTTTGAGGCGTTATGAGATGGTTATGAGTCATTCTGAAGTGTTACAGGATGATTCCAAGTAATTTTGAAGTGTTACAGGATGATTCTGAGTCATTCTGAGGCATTACGGGATGATTATGAGTCATTTTGAGATGATGCGAGATTATGTTCTATGTCGTTTGACATTGTTTGAGGTTGTTCGATGTTGTTCAATGTTGTTTGATGTCATTTGACATTGTTTGAGGTTGTTCGATGTTGTTCAGTGTTGTTTGATGTCGCTCGAGGTTGTGTGATAGGTGTTAAGTCAATTTTACATGTCTACACTTTGTGTCTAATTTTCATGTCTCAAATTTCGTTACTCACAACACTTATAAAAGTGGCATGACTCTTTATGCTACCTTCATCAACTTCATCTTAGATGGCCACAACAACTTAAATTTCCTTGTGCTTTAACTAATTATTATCAAATATACTTTCAACCATCTTGTAAAGTAATTATAACAATCAATATTTGTTTATCCTTAACTAATTACTCAATTATACTTTCAACCATTCAAAAATAAATTAATCAATCTAAGAAGTTGCTCTATTATGAAATCACTTGATCATCAATATTTAACTAATATTTATTCTAAAGAACAAAATCAATTCCATCTATATTGCTAGGGATTTGCCTATCAAATTTAAAATCAATTATTCAATCTACTAAAACTGTTTACTAAGAAATCACTTGCTCATTAATATTTAACAAAATATTTATTTTAAAGAACAAACTCAATTTCATTTATGTTGGTGTCAATAATGGTATGGTGTGATGGCTAAGTTGTTGTGTTGTTATTCTTGCCATCAAGATTCAAACCCCATTGAAATGTAATATTAATTAATATTCAGTTGACCCTTAATAAAAGATTATAATAGTTGGTGTCACATGGTTTCTGTAAATAAAATTCATAATTCCTTCACTTATTCTCTTTCGACATGATCTGATTGATATTGATTAATATTCAGTCGACAATATCTGATTGATATTGATTAATATTCAGTCGACTCTTAATCAAAAGAGTATAATAGTTGGCGTCACATGGATTCTCTGTAAATAAAATCAGGATCTACAGAATTGCGCCGCACCGAACTGTAATTGCTATTAACAAAAGACATACAACATAATAAAATTCAGCCCTGTCCTAATCATGAAGTCCAAGGTTTTTTTTGTCCTAATTGAAATGTCGACAGGTTTTTTTAATCCTCAGCCAAGACAAGGAGCTTCGGGAATCACAATTAGGGCCTGGCTGATCCACTTGCGAATTCCTACGATCCGGAGAAGATAGATTGTCCTTGTTTCTGAAAGAATTCCAACATGCAGATCGCCTGTAATGCAAAACATCCACAGTTTTTCTGTGTTGTGCTCTTATTATATATTTCTCCCATGGCAGCGGTAGATCTGTATATATGCAACAGTAATAACTATACAAGCGCTACTTTCGCGAGTAATTTAAACACAGTTCTTAATAATCTAGTAAACAATACATCTTCATCAAATGGTTTCAATACCTCTGTCTCCGGCCAAAATCCAGACAGAGCTTATGGTTTCCTGCAATGTTGGGGAGACGCAACTACGGAGGAATGCTTCAACTGTTCAAAAGACGCAAATAATGCCGTTAGCCAGCTTTGTGGAAATGCCGTAGGCGGTAGAACTTGGCAGAGCAAGTGCTACATACGCTACGAGAATTATGACTTCTTCGGAGTACTAGATACCTTTACGAGGATTGCTTATAATACAGGGAAGGTCACAGATGCCCCTGATGTGTTTAGTGCGGCAGTTAAGGCGCTTTTCACAAATCTTTCCGACGAGGCCCTTCGATCTCCTCTTCGATATTCTTCTGGAATGACGACTACATCTACATTTTACCAGATATTCAGTATGGTTCAGTATTGGAGCGATTTAAATTCCGTTGAGGACCGCCAAACATGTTTAACAAATGCAATTCGTAATCTGTTGGATTCGACGGGCAATGGAACTCAGCTGGGAGGTATGGCTGGCTCCGGAAGTTGCTTTGCTCGTTACGAAACGTTTTCATTCTTCAATCCCGCGCCTCCGCCGCCTCCCCTTCAACCGATTTCTCCACCGCCGAATCAGCAGCCATCGTCATCACCTCTCCCACCGAGTAATTTGTATATCAATTTTGAATTTTAAGAAATTTTAATTACAGTGGAATGCTAACGAAATCATATAAGAGGAATGATGAGAATATTTAATAAATAAATAACCTATTCGCAGAAAATAGGACGAAGAAACCCTAATCAACCATAGGCCATTCCGATAGATCTCATCAGTATTATAGCTGCTAAGTTCATTTTAATTGTTTCTTGATTTCCTTTAAATAACCAGAGTAGGGTTTATTTTTCTTTGTGAAGTTAACATGCCTGCCATTTTACACGACTGCGCACTCAAATTAAATCTCCTTTGCAGAAACGTCCTCAAATAAAATAAGTATAATTTCTGGCATTCTCGGCGGCTTATTGGTGATGCTACTGGTATGCCTGTTTGCAATCCGAAAAAGAATCACTGAATTATTGAAACCAGCACTTTTAACAACAGGTATTTTTGCGGCGAAATTTTGTTGAATTCGTCCTTGTATATTTTTATCAGCAAATTTCCTTGCTAGAAAGGTTTTCAGAATGAAATCTAGAAAATCTTCTCTTTATTATCCTCAAATTATGGTCAGGGAAAAATCTTTCTAGGATAAAAGTTTGCAACTTTTTTCACCTGTCCATTACTTATCCAGAGAATCGAAATAAAGAGGTAGAGTCAGCGATCGGCCATGAGCCTGAAATGTGCACCAGTAAGCAAGAGAATCTAGATGCAGAGGCAGATTCGGTGAGCGGCAAGGAGCATGAAATAATCTTTAACCTGGAAAATATCATGGCAGCAACTAGAAATTTCCACGAGGATAACAAGCTTGGAGAGGGAGGATTTGGCCCTGTATACAAGGTAACACAACCCTAACCAACCATATTTTCTTGTTTTGGACAGCAACATAAAATATAAGCACAAGATTTATGTGTTTTCCTTTATGTCAGGGCACCATGCCAGATGGAAAACAAATAGCAGTAAAGAAACTTTCGCTACAATCTTCACAAGGAAAAAGGGAGTTTTTAAACGAGGTGCAGCTGGTGGCCAAAATTCAACATCGTAATCTTGTGAATCTACTTGGATGCTGTGCAGAGGGATCAGAACGGTTGCTTGTTTACGAGTTCTTGGCAAACAGGAGCCTTGACAAGATACTATTTCGTGAGTTTAATCTCATACAGTACTTGATCTATGAAAGTCATAAAACATTTGTTTTTATTTAGGGTAATTTCTTTGAATCCATGGCTATAGATCCGCAGCGGAGCAAAGAGCTTGACTGGCCAAAGCGTTTGAATATCATACTTGGAGTAGCTCGTGGGCTTCTGTATTTGCACGAAGATTCTCAGCTGCGGATTGTTCATCGGGATATCAAAGCAAGCAATATTTTGCTTGATGAGAAAATGCAGCCAAAGATCTCAGATTTTGGCTTAGCTAGACTGTTTGGTCATAATGAGACTCATGTTAGCACAAGAATTGCAGGCACACGGTAAGAATCTGAACAAATTTTAACTTACTAATATTGTGTTTATGATTTATTTTTTATGTGAAGTTTTTTTTTTATTGTAAATTTTTACTCTTATTATATATAGAAAGAGCAAGTTGATAGAAAAAAGAAATTACAGTTCTTTTATCAGACAAGTTCATAGATTTTTATCTACTAGTATTTAATCATTATTGTAAAAAAATACAAAAGTCCCTCATTTAGTTCATTAAGCCTCTCTAACCGCTAAGTGGAAAGGAGATCTAGTTGACCGCCCATGAAACACCAGTACTCATCCAAATTATATTTTGATAAACTATTGCAATAACCTTAGGCATTCTCTAAGATTATAATTGTTTATCAATGCTAATCTACTAAAGACTCTAGCAATGTTGTCGACCATTGCTCTTTAGTCATAGTTTGAGATGACATTAAAACTATCCCTATTCCATGAACACTAAATATATCTAAATGTTTCCAACTTCCTATACATCTTCCTTCCTAAGATATCAATGAAATTTTCCATAAAATTTTCTAATTTAACATTATCATGAATGTGACCTTCTAAGAATTTTCTTCCAATTGTCACAATAATCACTCCCTTAGTCAAGGGTACCATAATTGTGAAGAGTCTCCCTAGTTGTGAAGATAAATATTATATGTGGCATCTACATTGCAAGCTTTTAATGTTAATCATATGTTCCATTGTCTTACCAACACCATATAGTCGATATTGGAATATAAGATCCTCCACATAGCATCATGTAGAAAGTTATAAGGTTTTTGCTCATTATATGGAGGATACATCTCAAGGTAGTTTAACTCACAAGTTTCTCCACATTTAGCTCACCAAATTTGATTTATTTGTGAGATCTTAATCAAGTATCATGTTTAAATTTGGTCACATATCATATGATTAGGTCCACTAATATCCCATCTTTATGCTTAATACCATGATTATACACTAATTTCACATATTTCTGCTTAATACAATGGTTTATGATATATTCTACATCTTTATTTGATACTTGATATATATGCCTTAATGAGAAAACTTCAATCTTGTTAAGGATTGGTAAAATCACATCTAACCATTTATTTAATTTCCAAATGTGAGACTTTTGAGATTTTCGACAAATCATAGAATTTTCTTCAACATTTATGGATTTGAGGTTCTTTTGTTCACATAACTTAAGTCCTTCAAAAAGAGCAATGAATTTGGCATCATTATTTTAGGCATGTGGTAGATTCTTTAAAATCACTCATAAAAGGGTATCCACATCATCCTTAATGATGTAACCATCACTAGAGGCTCCATTAAATTTTATTTGTAATCTTCCACTTAAGAGATCCATCCATTTTTCCATCATTGTTTTGTCCTAAGAGCTTATCTAAGAATCATTAGGGAAATTATTCATGGGGGGTTTTAGTAAAGTCTAAACCTTCATTATTTAAATCTTCCAATTGATGAAATAAATATTGTTTGAATTTTGATATTTAATGTTCAAGAATTTTCTTGTGTCAACTTTAATTCTTTTGGTGACATCGCCAAATTATGATTACCTATCTTTGAAGATTCTATAGTTCCTTTCCTTCCAAATTTTCTATATTACCACATAGGGAATCACCTTCCATATCTCAACCCATGTAGAGTTGTTGTATAAGCACAACCATCCACAAAAAAATATAAATGTATCATTTTAAAGGGCTCCAAACTATCCTAAATTCTCAAGTAACTTGCACCAAAATTGTCAAGAAAAATCGAACCACAATAAGAGATGTTGATTCATCTCATCTACATTTAAACACATTGTATATCTTAAGGGACCAAAGATTTGTTGGTAAAAAAAAATCACTATCTAGTTTTGCCTTGAAAAATGACCCTGAGTTGCCCTCTTGACTAGTGATAAAAGAACCAACAGTTGGAGAGATCGTTGTTGGATTAGCAACCTTCCTCTAAATTTTAGAGGTACAAATCCCTCATATGATGAAATTTATATTTTAATGAGTATGCTTTTAACCATAAAGTAGGAAAGGAAAATAAGTTAAAATAAAGACAAGAAGGATAACTTTCATAAAAAGGAGGACAAGCACACATATTCATCCCTCAAAGGCATAAAGAGAACATATAAGATGAAAGAAATAACTGAAGCTAAACATATGACAACATCAAAGAAATAATTATAAATTCACCAATAGAAGAATCCATAGCACAAAGAAAACATGTCTAATTCACAGACCAATCATATTATTCTCCATTTATGTCTTTAATCAAAGAGCTCATATACTCTTTTCTATGTACAAAATGAGAAACTCAATCTTCTCCTTTAGAAGTGTCCTACTCTCAACCAGAAAAATTGAACCCCTCTCTCTTAGGAGTTATACAATAAAATAAAATAAATGACTTTTCAATTTTTTTAAATGACTCTTTTTCAATTTGGGATTTTACAAAGTTCTATAAAATAAATTATAAAAGAAATCTTGAGATCACTTTCAATAATTTTTAAATAAAATAATGGACCTTTCCTCTTTTTTATGACCAATAATTGACCCCTTTATTAACGCCTCCATATGTTGATACCCTCTTTGAAACCTTCACTCTCATCTTTCTTTATATGTATTTTCAATAATATATCATCCTTTAAAATGTCTCCAATAACCATTATGGGCACCCACAAAGCTCTAAAATCTTGTATAAATTTCAAAAAAATAATTTTTGCCTCTCACTTTTATCTTTAAAGTGGTTGTTGGGATTGTGGGTGATTGTCCCAACTACATAAGGCTTTGATGAGGTTGTCACAACCTCGTCGGGTTGGAAACAAAGGTTTTCTAACCTTGAAAAAAAATTGAAAACAAATTATTTTCAAAACCACATATGATTTTTGAAGGTCTTCAAAACACTTAAAAAACCTTGATTAAAAATTGAGAAAAACTAGGTAATTCATCTTGGATTTTCAAAGTTGATATTGAAGGGTCAAAATTCTTGATAGATCATTGATGCACAATAGGAAAATTTAAACATGGAGAGATATAGATACAATTGTGATTGTAATAACTGTAACTATGTAGTTGTACTAACTACCTATAACAAATAATGTAATAATATACAAGCTAGCATTCCCCCTTATTATATTATTCCTACAAATGTACCCCTAAAATATTAGATTTCGCCTTGCCAAGGGACCCCCCTTAAGACTTACCTAACAAAACTTGTTGATTATAAAATAGATATACATTCTTGAGAAGATCTTCCTTTGAAGAAACAAATCCTAAATCAAGTGGAACTTCATCAAGCTACCTTATGACCCTCAGAAGGGTCTAGCTTCAAGTTGAATTCTTGAGTTCTTGGACCACCATTTTTCTAAACTCTTGAATCATCGATTCTTGAATTATTCGACAACAATCCATACTGAGCTCTACAAACATAGGGCTCTATCAAGTTGTCTCCTGACCCTCATAAGGGTATAATTCTTGTTCATAGTATCGTAAGCTTGCTAGAAAACAATCCATATTGAGCTTAACACTAAATCCCTTACTTAGGTATGTCTAGGATCATGATGGGCCAAAAAGTGGCGATATGTAAGTGATATAAAGGCCCATGTGGCTGGTGACTTTTTTTAACCCAAAATTGATGAAATGAAAAGGGTTTTTAGAGGAGATTCTCAACTTTCCACCAATATAAATTATTCTTTACTTTGAATTTAATAAATAATTATTATTCTTTTTCTATTTGAATTACAAATAAAGTCCTGACTGATAGGTTGATTGAAAAACGTCTATAACTTTCAAACGGTATCACATTTTTTGAATCAAAAACATGCATCACATTCTATGCTTTGCATACTATAGGATTATAAAAAGAAAAATTGAATTTCATGAAGTTTTGACCAAGGTAAGGTGGTCAGACAAATGAGTTTTTATATTTTTTAAAAGTTGTAATAAAAAAATAATAATTAATTATTTACTTGGAAAAAAATTACAAAAAAATATGCATCACATTGATACATGAGTCCTCTAATTATATCTAAAATATTATAAAAAATAATTATCATTTTATTGTGGTTAGGGTGGTTAGAAAGACACCTAATTCTTATTTTTTTCCCTGAAATTTAAGCACTACTGCATTGAAATTTCAAATTTTCACCAAATATATTTTTTTCTATTTTAAAATAAACCTAGTAGTTTACAAACTACATTAAATTTGCTACAAATTCTATTCTTACATATTTTTGAAATAATATCGATGACTTATTCAATTTCTTATGTCAAGTTTCCTAACTCTGATTTTTCTAAATTTTATTGCCACTTAAAGGCCTATTTTTTCCATGATGATCCTGCACATACCCACTTGTCTCCAAAAATCAAACTTCACATATATGTGTTCTTGAAATCCATTAGCATTGACAAGGAAAACAAGAAAGAAAGTAAAAACGCTTCTCATGCAAAACACCATCTCAAAGTGAGAAGTTGACTTGAGATAATGGAAATTCCTCCATCCTCTAGTACCACCAACCTCCAATTCCCCACGTTATGATAACCAACAAACAGTCACAGAAGTAGAAGCATAATGACATATACTAGATTTTCTTGTGAATACTCCACTAGGATAATGAGTTGAATCACAATTTGAAGTTTTAAGACTTACTAAAATTGCTTCTACCTATTTTTGCAAATGGTTCAAAAGCTCTTCTCTACCATATATTTTAGTATCTTTAACTAAGATAGCCAACTTTTGTAACTCTTTTATAGATTCTACACAACTTGTAGAGCTCAACCCTTCTCTATATTCTAAAGCAAATGTAGCAACCTTAGCAAACCAAAATACATATACTATATCTTGTAAATGAAAATATTTTACCCATTTTTCCCTAATATATATTGGAAAAAGATTTGTTTTATACACAAGCAACATTGTCTTCTTTTGAGAATCAATCTCCTTCACATATTCCTCTAAATCAAGGTAGTGGTAAAATAATGGATTGTGGCCATCGACTGCTATAATCACTAGATCACTTCACTCCAACACTCTTCAAAATTACTTCCATATGTCAATATTCTTTTTGAAATACATGATTATAAGTTTTCATTCTCCAGCCTAGCAAGGCTCCTACACCAATTTAAAAAATGACTGCTTGTTTAACATCAAGTTCTTTTGTAGACATATTTGCATGCCACAAAATTTTGTTTTCTTTTAAGAAATTGAGTCCAATAGTAACAATCTCATCTTGTGGGTGGATTTTGTACTTATATCCCCATGCAATGAATATAAAAACCAAAAGATTGATAGCATTCAAGAGAACCAACATCAAGTAAAAATTATTCAGTTGACTCAAGTATAAAGATTATTTGGTAGCCACCTGTGACTTATCTTTTTAGTTATATTGGTGACAATGTGCATCAAAATATTGCTTACAAAGTTCTTGATGTCATTCTCAAATATAAGAGGGGAAACCATATGATAAATTCTTCTATTTAGTCCTCTAGCTAAAAGTAACATAGTGTTGGATCCACTCAGTATTTAAAACACATAAACAACCATGTTTTTATCCTTTGTGCCCAATTTACATGATTCATTGTAGGCTATCAACATCTCCTCCTATCATATCTTCAACCATTATCATTTCTCATCTTCTCCAATGTTTAAAATATAATTCCTTTGATTTCTTCTCAAACCTCTATGTCACTTCTCTATAGTCCTGACATCATGAGGCTCTGATACCATATGAAGGGTCAAAATTCTTAATAGATTATTGATGCACAATAGATGAATTTAAACATGGAGAGATACAGATATAATTGTAGTTGTAGTAACCATAACTGTGCAATTGTACTGTAGACTACTGTTTGTAGTCACATAGCCTATAATGGTGTTGAAAGGTGTTCTCCCAAGCTTGGAAGCCAATTTGAACAATCTAAAACCCTTCACATTACATGTATCTACATAGTGATAAAATTGTTGCTTGTGGAAAAAATGATGGGCTCCAACGGTCGGCAACCTTCATCGGATGTTGCTAGGGTTTTGCCAGCCTTCTGGCCAAGGCTCCTTTGGAGAAGATTGTTGTCGATGTTGCAGATGGAGACAGCAGTAAAGACAAGGATGGAGGTGATCGCTTTCAGGGGAATCACAGGAGGAAGCCTGAGTGACGTGGTGGAGACCCGACTTCAGGGAATGGCGGCCAATCATAGGGGAAACAGGGCATTGCTGCGGCTGGGGGAGTTGGAGCCAACATGGTTTCAATGCTACATAGAGCAGAGGGAAGAAAGTCAGAGAACGAGAGGGAAACTTCGATCCAAAAGAGAAGATTTGAGGGGGGTAGTGGAGAGGATTATGCTTCCCATTTCTCTTCGAAATCAATCACTATGGTTTTAGATGGGGAGCTGGAGCAAGAAGTAGTCTTCAAAAAGAAAAAATCTTTGGGTTGGGCCTGATTGGGAGATTTTGGGGTTTCTATTTAGGGGTTTCTGGCCAACCCTGAATGACCTGCACCAATGGATCTCTAACTATTGGAAACCTCTGTTGGATGGGTATGTTCAGATTTACCCAATGGCCAAAGTTATGTTATTGTTGTTTTTGAAAAAGAACAAGATAGAAAGAAAAAAATTTGTGATTATCATTGGGATTGGGATCAAAAACACACTTTGATGTTAAAGCCTTGGCATCTGACTTTCAATCTAGCCACTGAATTTTTTGAGAGTATTCTTATTTCGATGAGACTTCCTAACCTCCCCCTGCAGTTCTGGTTTGATTCTTGCTTGGAGGCTATTGGGAACTCTTTAGGAAACTTCTTAATGGTGGATGAGGGATCTTCATATATTCTACATTCGACTTATACCTGAATTTTGGTAGAAATGAATGTGTCCAAGGTGCCTCAGAGGTAATTCGGTTGAAATATTTGAAGGGTTGTTGGGTGCATCCCTTGGACAATGAAGGGGTACCTTTTAGGTGTAGAATTTATCATCAGATGGGTCATTTGGTAGTTGAATGTGCCAAACATAGAACTAATAAACCCACTTCTTGGTGGAAAGATGCCTCTACTCAGCACTGCACTTTGGAGAAATGGGAGGAAAAGCATGTGAGCCCTCAACCTAAAGACAATGTGGAGGAGAATCGGGTAAGAGAGGAGGAGGAACGTCAGGCAAGAGAGGAGCCGAAGCAGGACAGGAATACATTACTACAGGAGGATAGAAGGGAGGAGCTACATCAGGACAAGATGACCCCAGCATTGGAGGGGATTGTGACAGAGACTGGTGAAAAAGTTGTTTTGTGTGGAAGCGATAAGGTATTGACTTTCAAAATTGGGGCTGCAACACCAGAGTGTCGAGAAAAGAAATTTGTTGAGAGGTTGCAAGAGGTAGAGGCTAGAGAACAGAAGGGTGTCGAGCAACATCAATAAAAACAAGTAACAGTGGGGTTGGAGCTTGGAGAAGCCCTCAAGATTTATCTTTGGACTGGCAGAAGGAGGCTGCAAGGGTGGAGGACAAGTGGCAAACAGTAATGGGGAAGAAACCAAAGAAGGTGAAAAGGAAAGCGTTTGCAATGGTGCTTCGTTCTCAGTCCAAAGGAAGATCAAAGATGGCTTCAAGCTCTTGATCTGTTAATAGGTTCTTTGAGGTGTTTGTTTTAAGCTTGTTAGCAAGCTTTATTTAAACCTTTTTTGTCTTTATGGGGTGGTATAAGCTGGGATTGGGGTTTGGTTTTTGGGTGTTAGTAGTGGATGCGATGGGGTTTGGAAAGGTTTGTTGATGTTTTTGTTTTGGATATAGCTTTGTAATCTTTTTTTCAAATTTCAATAAAATAATCTTTATTACCGATCAAAAAAAAAACTGTGCAGTTGTACTAACTGCCTATAATAGATAATGTAATAATATACGTTAACAAATATGGAGGTGGGTGAACCCACATAAGTGGTGAACACTTTTGTGGAGGAAGGGAAAAGTCATTTTTTCCCTCTACACAAAGTGAAGGGGTTCGACTGAACCAAATTGTTTGAACGAACCTTTAACATGGTTTGGTCAAACCACAGGGTTCAACTGAACCCTATGTTCACTTGAACCCCATTGACATGTCAACGGAAATATTAAAGTAAAGGGGTTTGAGAGAACTAGGGTTCGGTTGAACCCTCTTAATAGGGATTTTTTTAAAAAACCATGTCATTTTCCCGGACCCCCTAAATTTCGCTCATTATTTTAAAGTGGTTCGCAGTGGTTCGAGCGAACCTAGGTTCGGCTGAACCCCTTTAAGAGGTTTGGCCAAACATATGTTTGGTCGAACCTTTTTTCCCCTATCTCCTCAAAAATTTGATTTTTTTTGTAAAAAATTGTCATTCGAAGCTCAATTTGAAAATGAAAATGCAGAAAAATTCAGAAACCCAACTAGATAATGATAGTCCTTGGAATGAGCTATCCGTTGAATATAATTTTAATATGATTTGTTTTTATTATGTATTTTATTTTTTAGTTTTATTAAACATAAGTTTTTCACTGAAAATAAAAATATCTGGTCTACACGTGGAAAAATAGCAGATTATCAAAATATTTTTTTTTAAAATACATTGAGGCTAGGTATTGATGTCCTTGATCCATTAAAAAAAAAAATTGAATTTCGATTCATACATAAAAAGTTATGTTGTATACAGTCCGCCTATGTCTGAATTGCAATTAGTTTGAATTTGAAACTTGATTAAGGAAAAATATTCAATAAAAAACTATGAGACCAAATGAAAGTGCTAGATATCATAGTTACAAATCTAAATTCGAAAAAAATAGAATTTTATCCTTCATACAAACAAATTTATGTTGTATACGGTGAGCGTCAATTTTTAAAAATGTTGTTTTCTGAAAAAAACCAGTTTTCATGGGAGATGGAAAAAAAAGTGCAATCTGATTCCAAAAATTTTGAAAAAAATATTTTTAGAATCTACAGACAAAATGTGATGAGACTCTAGTTTGCATCATTTTCAAATTCCTCACGGTTTAGCCGCTACAAGAGCCCGAAAGTGAAGATTTAGTTAAAAATAATAATTGCAGTGTCCAGTTTGCCCAAAAATTGTAAACCACTATTGTGGGATCACCCAGGTTTGTACATTATGAAAAATAAGAACCAAAAAAGTTTAAAATAGATCAAGTTCAAAAATGAGACCAACAACTAGCTCTGACTGGGGATAAGGACTGTAAAGGACACAACATGAACCAAGAATCTCTAGTTAGGATTAGTGCTTTAAATCTATTAGGCTAGAGTCAGGAAACTAACAAAGCATGATTGACGGAAAGGAACTTGACATGCAAGCCAAAAATGGGACATGACAAAAAGGACAAAGACCAAAACCAAAACAAGAAAAACAAAACTTATGTATAGATAATCCCACAATACTAGGTCTCATTAAAATTTTGGAAGGGAGTGGCAAAACAAATTGAACTACATTCGTTCAAAGTTTTTTGTTTGAATGCAAGGTACCTTTTTTCAAACCTTCAAATGAAGGTAATTTCTATAAATTCAACAAAAGGTACCTTTGAATGAAGGTCCCTTTTTATTACTTTTATGGAAATTTCCAGAAAAGGAATGAAAAGGGACCTTCATTCCACTTTCGGAAGTTACCTTCCTTTGAAGGCTTTTTTCCATTTTTTATGGGAGCTAATTACCTTTGAACAAAGGTCCTTGAACACCTCCAAATGAAGGTACGAAGGTACCTTCCAATGAAGGGCCTTAGCAAGACACTTTCAATGCCTGCTTCAAAATTTCCTCGCAAATTCCAATTTCAAACCTCAAGTTAGACCTTCAAATGTAATTAACTTGACAAGATAATTTCTAAGATTGTAGTCCTCAAAATGAGCTTTCCAATAAGTATAATTTTGATATATTTTCATTTTATTATGTATTCATTTTTTTAATTTTTAATGAACATAGGTTTTTCAATGAACATCAAGTTCTTCATTCTACATAGGTGAAAAAATAGTAAAATATTCAAAAAATATATGTGCACTAGGTGTTGATGTCCTTGTTTCACCAAAATAATAATAATAATTTTGATATAAACACAGAGTTATGCTTGATGACATATACCTATGTCTAAATTATAATTACCCTAACTTCAAAAGTTAATTAAAATATTTATGTGTAATAAAAAATTACGAAAAAATATCCATGTACTAGATACTGATGTTACAAATCTATATTTTAAAAATTATAATTTATCCTTTCTAAAAAAGTTATGTTAGACGACATAAACATTACCTTTCAAAAATAGTGTTCACTAAAAAATCTAGTTATTAAAAATTACGTTGAAAGATTCAATGATTTATTTCAAAAAAAATAAAAAAATATATTTAGAATCTACACACAAATCGCCACAAATTACTAGTTCGCATCATCTTCAAAATCTTGACGGTTTAGTTGTTATAGGTCTCAAAAAGTGAATATTTAGTTAAAAATATTGGTATCAATGTCCATCTTGGCCAAAAAGTGGGACTCATTATTGTGGGATTACCCGTAGATGGTATGGGACCCTACCTCAAATTTTTCCAAAGTGGTCATGCAAAACCATTGATTGGTTGAAAGAAATAAATGCTCGTGTGAAATAATGGTTGATGAATGAGAAGCATGTGTAAAACCAACTATCAACTTGTGACTGCTATGGTGAGAAAGCTAAGAATATTGCCTTTAAAAACCCTTTGAACAAGATGTTGTGCTTGAAAAGCCACTCTACATAATATACCTCTGAGACCAGTTGAATCACATCAGCACTACCTTGCATATGGTCATTAGGATTTTCCTAGACAACATTGAACATAATACCATCCCACACTTAATTTTATGTGGAATCTAAATCAACCCTTGAATTGGACATGTATAATGAAATCTATCAAACAAATAAACTTCTAGAGGGTGCTCTATGGAAGTTCTTTTATCTAAAATTGCATTATCTAGAGAATTTGAATACCATCTTGCAACATATGCACCACCAACTTTATCAAATTCAACCATTAGTTCATCCTCTTTTTCAATTTCTTCTTCATTGTTATGTACTTCATATTATGTCTTAAGATGATGAGGATCAAATGGTTGAACTGAAGGAATTTTATTCTACACAACTGTATCTTCAAAGTGAAAAGATTCAAGAATAGAATGATATATTTCCTCTTCTTCTATTTCTTCATAATCTTCGTCAATAAACTTGAATTCTTGATTTTTTTGGTGTGCCAACTTCAATCCTTTTAGTAAAATATCCACCTTATGATTACTTATCTTTGAAAATTCTATAGTTCCTCTCCTTCCAAATTTTCCATATTACCACATAAGGAATCACCTTCCATAACTCAACCCATGTAGAGTTGTTGTATAAGCACGACCATCCATAAAAATTATAAATGTATCATTTTGAAGGGCTCCAAACCATCCTAAATTCTCAAGTAACTAGCACCAAAATTGTCTAGCAAAAGTGAACCACAATAAGAGATTTGGAATCATCTCATCTACATTTAAACACCTTATATATCTTGAGGGACCAAAGATACTAATTGTTGGTAAATAAATTTATCGCAATAGTTTTTCCTTGAAAAATGACCCCGAGTTACCCTCTTGAGTAGTGATAAAAGAACCAAAAGTTGGAGAGACCGTTGTTGGATTAACGATCTTCCTCTAAATTTTAGAGGTACACCTCCCTCATATGATGAAATTTAGATTTTAATGGTTATGCTTTTAACCAAAAAGCGGGGAAGGAAAATAAGTTAAAATAAAGACAAGAAGGATAACTTTCATAAAAAGGAGGACGAACACAAAGATTCATTCCTCAAAGGCATAAAGAGAACATATAAGATGAAGGAAATAATTGTAGTTAAACACATGACAACATCAAAGAAATAACTGCAAATTCAGCAACAAAAGAATCCATAACACAAAGAAAACATGTCTAATTCACAAACTATTCATATTATTCTCCATTTATTTCTTTAATTGAAGAGCTCATAGACTATTTCCTATGTACAAAATGAAAAACTCAATCTTCTCCTTTAGAAATGTCTTGCTCTCAGCCAAAAAAATTAAACCCCTCTCTTAGAATTTTTATAATAAAATAGAAAAAAGTGAATTTCTATTTTTTGTAATTGGCTCTTTTCTTTTTCAATTTGGGATTTTACAGTTTTATAAAATAAAATTTACAAAAAAACTCTTGAGAGCACTTTCAACAATTTTTAAATAAAATGTGGACCTTTCCTCTTGTTTATGACCAATAGTCGACACCTTTATTGATGCCTCCATGTGTTGATACCCTCTTTGAAACCTTCACTCTCATCTTTCTTTATATATCATCCTTTAAAATTTCTCCAATAACTATAATGGGCACCCACAAAGCTCTAAAATCTTGTAAAATTTTCAAAAAAATAAGTTTTTCCTCTCTTTTTTTCCTTTAAAAAGTGGTTGTTGGGATTTTGGGTGGTTGTCACAACCACATCTGATTTCGACGAGGTTGTCACAACCTCGTCAAGTTCTAACGAAGGTTTTCTAACATTACAAAAAAAATGAAAACAACTTATTTTTGAAACCACATATGATTTTTGAAGGTCTTCAATTTACACTTAAAGCCTTAATTAAAACTTGAGAAGGAAAAGTAATTCATCTCGGATTTCAAAGTTGATATTGAAGGGTCAAAATGCTTGATAGATCATTGATGCATAATAGGAAAACTTAAATATGGAGATATAAACATACAATTACAATTATAATAACTGTAATTGTGTAGTTGTACTAACTTCCTATAACAAACAATTTAATAATATACGCTAATATTCCCCCCTTATTATATTGTTCCTATAAATGTACCACTAAAATCTTAGATTTTACCTTGCCAAGGGACCCCCCTTAAGGATTACATAACAAAACTTGTTGATTATTAAATAGATATACATTCTTGAGAAAATATTCCTTTGAAGAAACAAATCCCGAATCAAGTGGAACTCCATCAAGCTGCCTTATGACCCTTGAAAGGGTGTAGCTTCAAGCTAAATTCCTAAGTTCTTGGACTACCATTTTTCTAAACTCTTGAATCATCGATTCTTGAATTATTTGAAAACAATCCATATTGAGCTCTACAAACATAGGGATCCATCAAGTTGTCTCTTGACCCTCGTAAGGGTATAATTCTCGATCACAATATTGTAAACTTGCTAGACAACAATCCATATTGAGTTCAACACCAAATCCATTACTTGTCTCCAAAAATCAAACTTCACAATATATGTATTCTTGAAATCTATTAGCATCAACAAGGAAAATAAGAAAGAAAGTAAAAAATGCTTCTCATGCAAAGCACCATCTCAAAGTGATAATCTGACTTGAGATGATGGAAATTCCTCCATCCTTTGGTACCACCAACCTCCAATTTTCCCAACGTTAGGATAACCAATAAACAATCACAAGAATAGAAGCAAGATGCAATGTACTAGAGTTGCTTGTGGATACTCCACTAGGATAACGAGTTGAATCACAATTTGAAGCTTTAATACTTGTTGAAATTGCTTCCACCTCTTTTTGAAAATGGTTCAAAAGCTCTTCTCTACCATATATTTTACTATCTTCAACTAAGGCAACCAACTTTTGTAACTCTTTTATGGATTCTACACAACTTGTAGAGTTCGACCCTTCTCTATATTCTAAATAAAATGAAGCAGCCTTAGCAAACCAAAATACATATAATATATCTTTTGAATGAAAATATTTTACCCATTTTTGCCAATATATATTGGAAAAAGATCTACTTTATGCACAAGCAACATTGTCTTCTTTTGAGAATCAATCTCCTTCACATATTACTCTAAATTAAGGTAGTATTAAAATAAGGGATTGTAGTCATCCACCACTATAACACTAGATCACTTCACTCCAATGCTCGCCAGAATTACTTTCATATGTCAATATTTTTTTGAAATGCATGATTATAAGTTTTTCATTCTCTAGCCTGACAAGGCCCCTACACCAATTTTAAAATGATTGTCTCTCTTTAACATCAAGTTCTTCTAAAAATATATTTGCATGCCACAAAATTTTATTTTATTTTAAGAAATTGAGGCCAATAGTAACAATCTCATCTTGTGGGTGGATCTTGTACTTATATCCCCATGCAATGAATATAAAAACAGAAATATTGACAACATTCAAGAGAACCAACATCAAGTAAAAATTATTTAGTCAACTTGTATAAAAATTATTTGGTAACCACTTATGATTTATCTTTGTAGTTATATTGGTGACAATGTGAATCAAAAGATCGCTTACAAAGTTATCGATGTAATTCTCAAATATAAGAGGGGAAACCATATGATAAATTCTTCCATCTAGTCCTCTAGCTAAAAGTATCATAGGGTTGGATCCACTCAGTCTTTCCAACACATAAACAACCATGTTTTTATCCTTTGTACCCAATTTACATGACCTGTTGTAGGCTATCAACATCTCCTCCTATCATATTTTCAACCATTGTCAATTATCATCTTCTCCAAGGTTTAAAATAGAACTACTATGATTTCTTCTCACACATATGTATTGCTTCTCTATAGGCCTAGCATCGTGAGGCTCTGATACCATATGAAGGGTCAAAATTCTTGATAGATCATTGATGCACAATAAACAAATTTTAACATGGAGAGATATAGATACAATTACAATTGTAACAACCATAACTGTGCAGTTGTACTAACTGCCTATTTAACAAACAATGTAATAATATACGCTAATAGATATGGAGGTTTGTGAATTATGGAAAATAAGCACAATTTTTTAAAATAGGTCGAGTTCAAAAATGAGGCCAACAACTAGCTCTGACTGGGGACAAGGACTAAAAAGGACACAACAGGAACCAAGAATCTCTAGTTAGAATCAATGCTTTAAATCCATTAGGCTAGGGTTGAAAAACTAATAAAGCATGACTAGTGAAAAGGAACCTGATACAAGCCAAAAATGGGACATGACAAAAAGGATAGAGACCAAAACCAAAATAAGAAAAACAAAACCTATGTGTGGGTAATACTGCAATACTGGGTCACAAACTTGGGACATGACAATTTTGGAAGGGAGTGGAAATTTTTTTTTGAACTACCTTTGTTCGAAGTTTTGTCAAAAAGTACCTTCATTCGAAGGTATGCCAAACATTACCTTCGTTTGAACCTTAAAACAAAGTTTTTTTTTCCATTTTTTATGGGAATGAAATACCTTTGAACAAAGGTCCTTGAATACCTTCAAATGAAGGTACCTTCGAATGAAGGGCCTTAGCAAGACACTTTCAGTGTCTACTTCAAAATTTCCTCAGAAATTCCAATTTCAAACCTCAGGTTAGACCTTAAAATGTAATTAATTTGACAAGATAATTTGCAAGATTGTAGTCCTCAAAACGAACTTTCCAACAAGTATAATTTTGATATATTTTTATTTTATTATGTATTCAGTTTTTTATTTTAACTGAACATAGGGTTTTTGCCAAACATCAAGTTATTTGTTCTACATAGGTGGAAAAATAGTAAAATTTTGAAAAAATATTCCAAAAAATATTTATGCACTAGGTATTGATGTCCTTGTTTCACCAAAAAAAAAATATATAATAATTTTAAATGATATATACACAACAAGTTATGCTTGATGACATACACCTATGTTCAAATTATGATTACTCTGACTTCAAAAATTAATTAAAAAAATATACGTAACAAAAATTATGAAAAAATATCCACACACTAGATATTGATGTTACAAATCTATATTTTAAAAATTATAATTTTATCCTTTCTAAAAAATGGTTATGGTGGGTGAAATAAACACTACTTTTTTAAAATGTTTTTTTGATTAAATTTCAAGAATTTTTACCCTGGACGAAGCCAACATGGAGGCCACAAATGGGGGACCTCCTACCCAGCATGAACACGATTAACAATCCACTCCCATGAGCACAGTAACCCACCAAGGTCATAGGGCTTGCAAGCCCAACAACCTAGTGAGGGAATGGGCCTCAAGCATGAACGCTTAGCACATGGCATGAGCACCATCAACAACTTCAATGTTGTGGGTCAAGTCTGTGAGCACACTAGCATAGTAAAGTTATAGTTTGTGCGATCACAATAGCCTAATGAAGACTTGAACCCTAGTGACCACAACAACAACATCACCACTTAGCCATCGCACTATGGGATGAGCCCCTACTTTTTAAAAAAATATTGTTTACTATAAAAACTATTTATTAAGAGTAGCATATAAAGATTCACGATTTATCTCAAAAAAAAATTTAAAATATATCTAAAATCTACACACAAATCACTAGTTTGCATAATCTTCAAATTAATGGTTTAGCTACTATAGGTCTTGAAAAGTGAAGATAAGGTTAAAAATGTTGATATCAATGTCCATTTTGGCCAAAAAGTGTTACTTTTTATTATGGGATTACCTGTACATGGTAGGAGACACTATCTCAAATTTTTCTAAAGTGGTCATACAAAACCATTGACAGACTAAGAGAAATAAATTCCCATGTGAAATAATGGTTGATGAATGAGAAGCACATGTAAACCCAACTATCAACTTGTGATTGTTATGGTGAGAGAGCTAAGAATATCGCCTTGTAAAAACCCTTCTGAACAAGATGTTGTGCTTGAAAATCCACTCTACATAATATACCTCTGAGAGAAATTGAATCATATCAACACTACCTTGCATATGGTCATTAGAATCTTCATGTACAACATTGAACATAATACCATCCTGCACTTGATTTTCTATCTAAGAAATCAACCCCTAAATTATACATCCATCATGAAATCTATCAAACAAAGAAACTTCTTGAGGGTGCTCTATGCAAGTTCTTTTATCTAAAACTACATTATCCAAAGACTTTGAATACCAACTTGCAATATATGCACCACCAACTTTATCAAACTCAACCATTAGTCCATCCACTTTTTCAATTTCTTCATTGTTATGTACTTCATATAATGACTTAAGATGATGAGGATCAAATGGTTGAACTAAAGGAATTTGATTATACACAATGGTATCTTCAAAGTGAAAAGATTCAAGAATAGAACATGATATATTACCTCTTCTTCTATTTCTTCATAATCTTTATCAACAAACTTGAATGCTTGATATTATGTTTGTGTGCATGATATTTAGTGTCGGTAATTGGTAGCTCATTTTCAAGCATTTCAATTTCAAACTATCCTCTTTAATGCCTTCATGTATTTCCACATGTATTTGTTGCAGAAATTATTCTTTATCATGTTCTTCAATAAAATCTAAAAAACTCATACTCAAGAGTTGCATATCAGTTTGAGAGAGATTACTTGATGATTCATTTTTATACTCTTTCTTTAGGTTGACTTTCAGTATTCATTCTAACCAAGCCATCTACCAAGGTTGTATCAATACCTATGAATGTGAAAGCTTCTATTTTTGGAGAAGAAAAAGGTCCTAATAAGTATTCATTTTGTTTACTTCCCAATTGTTCATGCCAACATAAGATTTTCCAATAGTTGTTACAACTATAGTAGAACCAATTACCATGTCTCTAGGCTTAATAGAATGATCATCCACATCTTCAAAGGGCTCATCTCTTTGATTTTCAAAAAAGCAATTATGATCATCATTGTCGCTTCCACTATATAAATGATACATTTTAGCATGTTTTGAGGTACAAGATTTAATAATGGAAGAATCTAAAACATCCCTTTCACCAAAAGTTGTGAGATTATGACAATCAGATGTAGGAGGCATTAACCTTACCATTTTAGCACTAAAATCAAGTTGATCTTGGTCTTGCTTTCTAAGAAGACAATTTTGATTTTGTATTGAAGGTAACTAACTTTATTAATTCAAAATTTGAAATTTTTGGTATACATCCTTTCATGTAGTTTTCTTTTAGTAAACCAGATAAAATCATATCATCTTCAATTTCAATTGCTTCTTTTTGCAAAAAATTTTAACTTTGTACCTTGCTTCGCTAGAGGAAATTGTAATGCAACCATAAAGACACACAACTGATTATTTTCACTTGGTTGATTGTCTTGAATATTTTTCAATAATCTATCAAGTCATTTCATAAATCCCCCTCATGGATTCACTTTCTTTCTTTTTAATCTAGAAAATTTGAGACAACATTGAATACATATCAACAACAGGAACTAAAATCTTGCCAAAAACTTCACTTTTAAGTTGTCCCAAATTGTAATGTACATCCCTCTTCTAAATCCTGAAACCATTCTATAGCATGACCGATGAGGCTTTCTATGAAAATTTGCACAAACACATCTTCTTCTTGGACTCCCAAAATTCCATAGGAAATAGTAAATGCTTGAATATGGTTGTCAAGATCTTGCAAGTTATCACTAGTGAACTTTGAAAAATATTTCCTAGACCCCTAAGCAAGTTTGTATATTGATCCAATGTCAATGGTCCAAAGTGCCTGTTCCCCATGGTTGAGATGAAACTAGTGCCATGGTGCAACTCTAAAAATAATAACAACGGATATATAATTTGAATAAAGTCACCAACCTCCATTAAAAAGGGTGCATCATTTAATCTTCTAGAGAATAAGATGCACCAGCCTTTTGATCCCCAACAAAGTTGCCAAAAATCTATTGGTTAACAAATTTGTCACTATAGTTTTGCCTTTAAAAATGACCATGAGCTTCCCTCTTGAGTAGCGACAAAAGAACCAATAGTTGGAGAGATAGATGTTGGATTAACAATCTTCCTCTAATTTCTAGAGGTAAAACTCCTTTGTATGATGAAATTTAAATTTTTAATCCAGGTATGCTTTTAACCAGAAAGTAGGAAAGGAAAATAAGTTAAAATAAATACAAGAAGGATAACTTTCCATAAAAATGAGGACAAACATGTAAAATCATCCCTCAAAGGCATAAAGAGCGCATATAAGATGAAGGAAATAATTGTTGTTAAACATATGTCAACATCAAATAAATAGTTGTAGATTCCCCAACAGAAGAATCCACAACACAAAGAAAACATGTTTGATTCACAAATCAGTCATATTATTCTCCATTTATTTCCTTAATTGAAGAGCTCACAAACACTTCCATGTGTACAAAATGAGAAACTCGATCTTCTCCTTCAAAAATGCCTTGCTCCCAACCAAGAAAAATTGAACCCTTCTCTCTTAAAAGTTTTACAATTAAAAAAAGTAAATTTCCAGTTTCTATAACTGACTCTTTTTCAATTTTAGAGTTTACAAAGTTTTATAAAATAAATTACAAAAAAAACTCCTGAGATCACTTTCAACAAATTTTAAATAAAATAATAAACCTTTCCTCTTTTTTTTATGACCAATAGTTGATACCTTTATTCACACCTCCATGTGTTGATACCCTCTTTGAAACCTTCACTCTCATCTTTATTTTTATGTATTTCCAATAATATATCATCCTTTAAAATGACTCCAATAACCCTTGTGGGAACCCACAGAGCTCTAAAATCTATTAAAAATTTCAAAAAAATAACGTTTTCCTCTCATTTTTGCCTTTAAAAAGTGGTTGTCAGGATTTGGACAAGGTTGTCACAACCACGTGGGGTTTCGACAAGGTTGTCACAACCACATCGGGTTCCAAAAAAATTGTCACAACCTCGTCGGATTCTAACTGAGGTTTTCTAACCTTGCAAAAAAATTCAAAATAATTTATATTTGAAACCACATATGATTTTGAAGGTCAAGTTAGAACACATAAAGCCTTAATTAAAACTTGAGAAGGACTAGGTAATTCATCTCGGATTTTGAAAGTTGATATGGAGGTTTGCACATTATGGAAAATAAGCACAAGTTTTTTTAAAATAGGTTAAGTTCAAAAATAAGGCCAACACCAGTAAAGTTCAATCTTTCCTTGGTTAAAGATTTCATATGTAGAGTGTTCAAATCAAAGGCTCCCACTCTAATAGATCATTTGTTTCCAAAAAAATATTTGATGGTCATGAAGGATATACATAAGAATATTTTTTTGAATATGGTGGCCAAGTTAATTGAGTAGCATCCATATTTGGCTCCACACTCGATAATTATATCCTCTTTATGGGATATTAAAATTATTCTCCTACCTAATTCATCTAAAAGTTAACTTTATCCACATAAGAGATAGGACCCCCACTAAAATATTTCTAGCCCCATTTAATACCATTTACCCCATCTCACTCAATAAAATAATATGTTACTTTTTTCACCACATCCTTCATTATTTCCTTGGACTCACTTTACTCTAGATAATATACAAGAAGCCCATACCCATTCCAAGAGACATATTTTTTGTAAACCTACCATTATTGATGACCCACAATAAGTGATTAGTTATAATACCTATAGTTCATCATAAATTTCTAAATATGTGATCCATTTGAGGGATTTATAATTATTAAAAATCTACTTGGGTCCTCATTGTATAGATATTTTCTCTATAAACATTTTTTGTAAAGGGTTGAAGTATTGTCAAATATTCTCCATACCAAATTTTCACCAAGCATATTGTTATGCATTGAAGATATTTCAATGTGTGTACCACCACCATTTTTACATTTCCTCACTTTGTCCCAACACACCAAAGGGATTCTTTTAATATCATTAAAACCTTTCAATATGAATCTCTTCAGGACATTATCAATAATATGTTGGAGTGAGAATACACTGAGGGGGGGGTGAATTAGTGTTTATAATTTCTTAAACATTTTAAACTGAAACTAAAAAGAGTCATACATATGTTTTCATTTTTCAGTGATAGTGTCATTCATGTAATCGAATGCAATCATATAAACTGAAAATGAGTAATGTAACATTGCATTTTAAAGTAGTAAAGTGCTGAAGCAAAAGAGACACAGAGACACAAGATATGTCGAGTGGAAAACCCTCCTGGGGTAGAAAAACCACTCCTGAACTTGCTGCCTTTTTCAGGCTTTCATTTCAATAGTTTATTTTGGCAATGCCTCAAAGGCTGATTTCTGAGCACCGACTCAAGGAGCACCAACCCCTCTGTTTAGAGACACCAATCTCAAGGAGCACCAACCCCTTTTCTGATTTTAAATAGAACATATAATAGTACAGAGGATCTCTTTGTTTCACTTGATTTCTGTCAAGTGCCTCTTGACGGACAATGTGTAAAACACTCAAAAGTCAAGAGTGACATTTCAGTGTTCCACCCATTATCAAGCCTTAAGACAGCTTGAGGAAAATATTTACACAGTTACAAAACAATCTCATCAAACTATTTTACAATCATACATGCTCTCTTTCTTTTTCACTATTTGATTTTCAATGTTTTCCCATACAGAAAACTACAAATCTGAATACACACTGTGTTTTCCAACTTTCAGCATCAAAAGAACAGAAATAGACTTCTTGAGCTCTCAATTGTAATACCCCTATTTTTCATTTTTGAAATTTTGTCATGATTGAAACCTAAACTCATTGGTTTTGCCTTTTTCAAAAAAAATCATTACAAATTGGAAGTATTACAGCTTTTTTCTCGAATTTCTCTTTCCAGAAATAGGTTATGCAAGTATATTTTTCAGGTTGCATAATGACTGATAGGTCAGATCTGAAGTTGCAGAGTTCAAAATAAAGAGATTCTTTCATTCTGTTTAGGATAGAACAACAATGACCAAGAATAGAAGAGTGACAGAGCCTTGTCTTCACTAGAAGCCTGCACATGCAGTGCTTAAACAAATGCAATGAGAGCACATCATTTATAAAAGAAATGATAATCATTTTTCTTGACTGGACTAGCAAAGCATCATAGGTATTTTTAGCAAAAAGAAAACCACCTTCAGATTTTACCCACATGAAGTGATAAAGAAGACATATACCCAACGAGATATGACAAGCAAGCTGCAATGAAAGAGAGATAACTGAAACCCCAACCAGCATGCAACCGAAAAATAATAACCAAGCATTTTGACTGTTACCCACAAATTCCAGTGAGGCTAAGAGAATATTCTGAGAGCTATGTCCAAAATAGTGACTGAAAAACTTAACAAACTGAAAACATTTTGAAGTTTGACTGAAATGCCTTCACATGAAGCATTATCCAATAACCCGGATAACCATATGCAAAGATACGATGGTATTATCATTACCCATAACCAGACAACCTAGATCCTTAAAATAACTGACATGATAACCCTCAACAAAAATTGCAGTCACGTTTTGATTCTTAGAAGCAGATATTTTTGACTATTCTCATGACAGTAATGGACATTTTTCAGATTTTCACTTTGCATAGGAGAAATAGCATAAACAATTTAACATCTTGCTTGTCCAGAGGCGAATCTGCAAACTAATCAAAAGAAGAGTACCTGGTAAACTAATGTTGTTGTCAATGAATGATTACCATACCTGTAGAAGAGCAAAAATAGCCACGCTACCTTTCAAAAACATGCTAACACTCAGTGGTTGGAAGCAGTGACACAGGGCGACCATTGTGTTTGACTCCTAACAGCTCCTGATCGTTGTCCAAATAGCAAACGCCTAAGAGAAAAACAATAACACCCAAGGTGGAGGATGCATGGTGGTGGCCAGACTGTGGGCATCACAAAAACGTGAAGCAACAAAACGTTTTTGCCCTAAACTTCCAATGCAAGAAAGTGTGAATACCTTTGCAAAATAAGATGGGCATTTGGAATTTGAGAAAGGATAGATATTAATCAAAAACATTATGCCATGTCAAGTCCGCGGGCAAAAATAAGGTAATTATGTTGTCCAAAACTTAAAGGAAAAACCTTTACAAATTTGCCAAGTCAACTGCCAACATAATCATGCCAAAGGAACTGTTTTGAAAAGACCACATTATTCACACAAGTAAATGTCAAAGACTTGATATTTCCCTTTACCAAAGGTCGAAAAAACCACTTTGATATGCTCAATGCAATATTATGCCAATTCCTGAAGAAGTCTAAAGACTTATAAAGAATAGAGAAGATTGAATTTTCATGGTGAATTTATAGTGTCTAAGAAATAGAAGCAAGCTATTGTGCAAGATTTTTGAATGCCATTTTCCCATACCAAATACCAAAAACTGAATTCATTAAGGCCAAACTTGTCCTCTTGAAATGTCCATTGTGATATGATGTATCTATGCCAAGATAGTGCCCAGTGACATATTAAGACCGATTTTGCATGTTAAATTTACACTGTAGCAACCTATAAAAATTCATCACTGAACCAGTAAAATATTAAACCAGAAGTGTATCACCTGATCAAATGGAGATAAATGACATGTAACCAGAATGCCTCAACAATCATTTGTAATCTGCACATGAAGTTAAATGATCAGAGCCACCAAGATAATAAAACCAATGATATGAGTGTGCCAATCAAAATGTGTATCAACTGCAAGATAATCATAAGATGACATCAAGGACAAAAGCATAACAAGAGGGATTCAACATAATATACATATTTTTTCATTATCTAAAGCTATGGGCTCATGTGGATTAGAATCACCAAGAGAATAACCTTTATCATCATGATCCTTCGTGTTAAAGTCAACTAGCAACCTTTCCATCTCCAATTTGATTTTTCAAGCTCTAAATGTGTCACCCCACAATATCATTCCTATTACACTTTTGAAGAATGGGACCCCTAAAATATTTACTTAAAGAATAATGTCAATATTAAATTCTAAGAACTCTAAAAAAATTATTTGAGCTACTCTCCTAGTGTGGAAGAAGAATGTCTTAGATTTGGCATTATTAATTATTTGGTCAAATGAAGAGATATAACAATCAAGATATTTTTTCCATCACAATTCCCTCATCAATATGAGCTTCCCCATACAAAATGGTGTCATCTATAAAAATTTTATGAGTAATGACATCCAAATTCCTGGTAATTTGAATACCATGCCAAAAAATGCCTCAATATTATTTTCTCTTCCAAGGTCTTTTGTCATTATAAAATAGAGGAAATAATACAAAGGGTGTAATTTCCCAAGACCCATCATAACTTTAAAATCCACAAATATTTCCATTAACTCTAAAAGTATAATCTAGGAGTTGAAATGCAACTAAAAATCCACTCAAGCCATTTTTTTCATTACTTGCATTAAAAAACCAATTCAACCTCGCATATTCCTTATTGATATCTAATTTGACCACCATGATTTTTTTTTTAAACTAAAAATAGAATAAATTTCCTCACAAGCCACAATAATCAAATGTATAATGTTTCTATTGTTGGAGAATGCCAAGATAGAAAGTGTGAATTGATAACCTTCCATGGGTGAAACGATGAACATAATAGTATGTTTATCATATAATATGAAGAGTGTGTAAAATACAATAATAAACATTGCATATATATGAAAGGATGAGGAGTTGAAAGGTAGGAGTGAAACTTTGACTACCCCTCAATAGGTGCAACACTTGTGAGCTCACTTGACAAGTGTGTGAGCAAGTGTAAAGTTTGCATACAATAGGTGTCTCAAATGATGAGGATACATGTCTCAACCATATGAAGTGAGAAAAAATTATAAAATAGCCTAAGTAAACTTAAGCTAAGTGTGAATAGGTCAATCCTAGAAAGGTGATTAGCTACCTAGGTAAATAATGACTCTATTTACACTAACATCTAGTAGGTGTCAAACCACTCTTTTTAGACATGATATCTAGGGAAAACCCATCTTTAATTTATTATCAATTTTCTTGGAAATAATTTTATAAAGAGTATTATAAATTGATATAGGAAAAAGGTTAGAAAAATAACTCCAATCTAACTTTTAGGAATAAGATCAATGTTTGTATTTTTTAAATCCTACAATATATGTTTGTACTTGCATGATTTCTCCACTACTTCCCACAAATCTCTTCCAATGAAATCCTCTCATATCTAATAAAATCATATAGGGAACCCATTTGGGCTTATGGGATTTGTTCAAAATGTAATCAAGAAAGGCCAATTTCTTCACCTCTAGGTTGGTAATAGGAGCCATAAGCATACCATTATCCTCATCCTTAGTAAAGCAATGAATTTTATACAACAATTAATTCATATTCCAAGAGTTTGAGGCACTAATTCTTGCTAGTAGATCTTGATAAAAGGAGATAGATTTGTGTCAAATATCTTTAATTTTAGTCAATTTATGACCATCCACATATATAATGCTATTGATTCTATTTTAATTTATCCTAACTTTTTAGGCATTGTAAAATAATTTTGTATTTATATCTGTTAGAATTGGCTATGGATGCCAATATCTATGGACCAAATGAAAAGCACAAGAAGAGAGAAAATAATGTGACAAGAATAAACTGTATTCAATGTCAATGATATGATATAGAATCAATGTTTGTCCAAATGTAGTAGAGACCCCTTGGTTATATAGCCAAGGTGAGAACATAGGAGTGCATAAGATTATGACAAGTGTCCTAATCTTATGACATGAGACAACAATGAAAAGCTATCACTCCACCTAAAGTGGAAAGTGATAATGTGATAACCACCACAAATAGTGGATCTCCCACAAAAGGTGGAAACCTAATCACATGATATGTCCATGAAAGGTGGATGTGATAAAGTAATAAGAAGATAAACCCACCAAAGGTGGAAATTCTCCAACAACTCCTATGTGGTCCCTAAGTAAACTTAACTAAGGTGTAATTATGACCTAGGACAAGGTACAAAACATTTAATTACACCAACAATATCTCCTTTTTCCAACTAAGTTTCTCTATGTTTGGATTTCCAAAAAATCTCTTCCCTAGATAAATTTTTTGCATGCTAAGACATCAAATCCTTTTCTTTATAAAAGTCTTCTTGGAAATTTTTAAATGAAATAAAATTCTAATTCAAATCTTCCAATTCCTTCTCAATTCTAATCTTCTCCTCAAAAATATTTTTAAAATAAGTTTTGTTTCAATCCTTGACCCTTGCTTTAATGTGAAATAGTTTCTTGATGAAGATGAACACTTTGACCCTTTTTTGAATCACTACCTTAAACTAGCATTGTTAAATTAAATCCACCAAATATTCCCTTCTAAACCACATATTATCAAATTTAAACTAGCATCTTAGAGGGGGTTTATCTTCTAAGACTAAAAGAAACACTAAATTTTTTATCATAGCCCAAAATTGGGGAAACAAAATATTCCAATAACTGAGGGGACTATAACCAATTGGTAGAGAGTAAAAATTATTTGAGTCACTCAATAATATTAGAAAACCTTACATTCTTATTGGTCTAGGTGAAAATCCCATGTTTATATACCACATCCATAGGTTATGCATCCATTACATACTTTTGAAAGTCTACTTGAGATTGTGAAATTTGAGAAAGAGCCCCTCTTTTTTGAGGTGGAGAGAATTGCATTGAAATCCCCATCAAGTATAAATTTTCCATCTATTTTAGAGAGGATTCATGGCAATATCTCATTCCATACTAATATTTTATCCTTATTTTTAGTCAAACCATAAAAATTTAACGTAAATCTGAAAAAGCATCCAATTTGTACATCAATAGAAAAAATTTAACTCCATAAGACTCCTGAAATCCTAGTCACATTGATAGAATCTACATAGATACAATCCGTTTCAATATCTTAGTTTCTTCCAATCATGCATAATTTTTAGGAGCATTCAAAGCCCTAACATTCTGATTGCTAAGGAAGGAGAATCATCCCTTAGATTTTAACATGTGTTCCTTAATAGTTGATTGTCCTTTGGACATTACATTTTCTTCCTTTTTTTATTTTATTTTTCCTTCTCTATTTATTTATTGATCCTATTTTAGCATCAAGTAATTTAGATGTAGATTGGATATAACACTAAAAAATTAGTAATACCTAGTTATTAATCCAAGTAATATTCTAATCTTGAATAATCATCCAAAACAACATATAAATTTTTAAATCATCTTCCTCTAAAAGTTCATGTTCAAAAGGAATGATCATACCATCTCAAGAGATATTCCCTTTTGAAGCACACATTTCTTCAAGATTAAATTAACACTTACAATTATTTTTTATTCAACCTCCTAAGAAACCCAATTCATTTTCTCCAAATTAATATATTTACAACCCATCATTGATTTTTACTCTTCACTAATTTTTCTATGTAATTTATCTCCACATCATCCCAATTATTCCATATAAAAAAAACTATACTTAAATTAATTGAATCCATTCACCATCTAGAGAAGATAATATGTTTTATTTTGGGATCTCGTGGATCGAATAAATTCAAATCCTAGCATAAATAAAATATACCTTTGAGTACCTCCATATCAATAGAATCCATAAAACCTTAAGCTATTTCCAATTTTCTTTACACTATAGGGATTATTATTCTAATGGAAAATTGTAAAGTTGAATCCAAGTGAGGCCATCAATAGGAAAAATAGGGAAGAGGGTAAAAATTAGGTTGCCATTTTTACAGGAAAAGGATAGCATTATTGCATCACCACAATCCATTTTGCAATAAAAAAAAAAATCCCTCTCTATACTAGAAAGTTACTAAGAAAAAACATTTGTGAAGGAATTTTAAAGTGTGATTAAATATCCATGCCTCTTGAGCCTAGTCAAAGATGTTACATCTTATCAATTCACCCTCAAAGAATCTCCCGAATATAGGTAGTGTATTCTCAAAGATTAATAGATGTCAATTCATCATCAAAATTGATTGTTATTTTCAATATTTTTACATCTTTTGTTTGTGTAGAACTACTTGTATAATCAAAATTACTAGATAATTATTTTTATTTTTTATTTCTGAACCATTTTTTTATATTTTTATCTATAATAATAATATAAGAATATATTGATTTACAAATTATATATAAATATATTTATAATTTCCTTTCTCAATTTTTAATTTATTTATAGTTATTATAAATTATTTTATTGTAAAAAATGTATTATATACATAAAATTTATATTAACTAATTACAATAAATTATTTTTATTTGTTTTTTTAATTTTTATTTTTTTATCATTTTTAACCTTTAAAATTTATTTTTTAAAGATTTTTGTTTAAGTTTTTTTAATATAACAATTATTTATGGTTATGCAGTGGTTATATGGCACCAGAATATGTTATGCTGGGTCAATTGTCTACCAAAGCTGATGTGTATAGCTTTGGTATACTCATTTTAGAAATTATATGCGGAAGAATGAACATTGATAGTAGACTGTTCCCCGAATTTCTATGCCTATTAGAATGGGTAAGTTAAAAAATATGTGTTAATATAATTTGTTTTACAAAACTAAATATTTTATGAAGATGAATTTGCACCATCTTTATGCAGGTATGGAGGTCTTATAGAGTAGGAAATATTGCGGACATGATTGATAGATCAATAATGGAAAGTTTCCCAAGTGAGCAAATTTCAAGATGTATTCACATAGGTCTTTTGTGTACACAAGCAGATGCATCAATTCGCCCATCAATGGATAGTGTATATGCAATGCTTTTAAACCATTCTATGAACAACTTACCAAATCTCACAAAGCCTGCTTATTTGAGTATTACGCAAACACACCTTGCATCAAATACATCTACACCAACATCTAATGGTATTTTATCATCATCTGATTCATTTGTTGCTCCTTTGCTCTACCCATCAATTAATGATGCATTGGTAACAGAGTTAGGTGCTAGATGATCACACTTACTGTTCTATGTATATTATTATAAATATGGAGCTTAAATATTAAGCCTCACATATAAAACAAAGTCTTGGTAGTCATTCATGCTACTTTTATTTTGGTAGTGCTATAAAAACATGTCATTACATCTTATTGATTATTAATATATTTCTCATAACAAATTTGATTTCATTATAGTGAGATAAAAAAATTAATGATGTAAACCCTAGCCTATTTTGTTAATTAGTAGTGGCACCCTCTTGAAATAAACGGGTTTAATATTCTAGGGAATGTGTACTTTGAAATAATAACAATTTATAATTTTCATTTGAGAAAGAAAAATATTAAACTAAGAAGAGAAGATTCCTAACTATATTTTATCCAAAGAAATTCAAATGTATAAATTTTACTAACTAAATAACAATTTTGGTTCTCTTCATTATATGTCTAAAATTTTGTTACTTTTATTTAAACATTTTTATAATATTGTGATAATGTAATTTGTATAATTATGTTATTTTCTATTTAATTTTTTGTTTATATTTGTGTAATGTATCAAAATTGATAGTTAATGAATAAGTGACATATGTTACAATGTGACGTTTGACTCATGACTTGATTCCTATCTATAATCATTATATCTTTATTTATACTTATTCATGTGCATTTGTCATATATTTGATATTTATCCATCTCCATTTACACTACTTATGTATTTTTCAATCCATGCTTCAAAATTACCATCTTATCCTTCAAGTTTATTTCTATTCACCACAATATTAACATAGTTCAATCTCAAGACATGTGGGAATGACTGCAAAATTTAGACATCTAAATTCAATTTTCAACGTCTCAACCCTTTTCTACTAGCTATTATGAGTTTAATTGACACATTTTTGGGTGAATTTTTTGTCATTCTATTTAAAAAATTCAATGTACCATTAATTCATATGTTAGATTTAAGAGTTAAAAAACATGTAGAGAAAAAATTAATTTTATAAAGGATAAAAGAGCTATATATGTATATAGGTCATTTGCATTTTGGTAAATGGAATAATTGATAATATTCATCACTATTAATTTTTCCTACCAAGGGGTTTGAATTGGGAGAACACAATCACCTATCACCTATAAGTCACAATCTCTCCAAAGGTCTCCCTAGACACTACCTTAATATATTTAGCTTCATAGAAAGCGATGATGATTAGTTTATTTTTAGCATTGTATGATATAATTTTTTATTTGGTACAATTCAATCCCACACATCAAATTTATTCTACAATAATTGAGATTGAGCCAAAAAAGTTATGAGTGTACAAACTCTAGTGTATCCATTAGACTAAGGATGCCAATTTTCACATATTGATAAATAAATTTAGCATGATATAAATAATATTTTAGTCATCGGTGAACCTATAGATAAGTACCATATTCATCACAATTTAAGAATATTTATTACAAATGTCAACATAAAAAATTAAAATAGGTTGATTTATGCTTATTTAATTAGTCTAGATTTATTTATGCAATGTTATTCTTTGATGAATTTGAAATTTCCTTACATGTAACTTAAGGGTTGACTTTAGAATCTTATCTTCCCTTCTAATTACATGGCTTTTAAATTTAATTGTATCCTATTTTTATCTTCTAATTCTAGATCTACATATACTTTTATTTCACCTTTGTTTACCTCTAGTTATTATACTTTGACTAGGGTTTGCGCATACATTTTAACATACCTCTTTGATCCCACCCATCTACCCTTGCTTAATTAATCATTATGACTATTCTTATATTATTTTATTTTTCTAATAGGCATGCATACATTTTTATTTTTAAATATTATCTTTTTATAACATGTGATACATTGATCCTTAATACTCACATCATATTTTATGAGATGGATGACTGTGTGTTTTTATGGAGGTGCTATTTTAATATGTATTATATTTTCCTTGTAGACATACTTTAGTTTTCTTGAATTCCCATATTGATCCTATTTATCTTATGGCTTATGATATTATTGATCAAAACTAAAAAACACAAGCTAAGATGTCTTAATGAAATCTAGTATGCTTTGGATTCAAGCTTTCATAGATACAGTTGAATTCTAGCACTTTACATTAGTACTCCAAACTATATCTTGTAGTCCTAAAAATTTCCTTGCAATCTAAACCTAGGTAATCATGTTGATTTAGATAGAAAGGACAATACTTGTCATGATATTGTAGGTAGTTGTGGGCCAATTGGTAGGAGCAATCAACCCCTCTACACTTTTAGATTTATAGGGCCAATGAGGTTATTCTTAGAAGCATACTACATAAAAATGTAAATAAATGATAACACACTAGGAATTGCAATTGAGACACACCATGTGTATAAAATACCCTAAATATTTCTAATTCAATAATTATTTTACTAACTAGTTATTTTTTACAAATCTAAAGACCTCTTTCTCTAATAAAAATAAAAATAGGTTACACATGCAATTAAAGACATGAAATTAAAACTATATTCCCTTATATTGGTTGTGCCTTAATATGCAAGTTTGTGTTTTCTTGTATGTCCCTATTGATCTAATAACCCATACTTATAATTTCTAAAATAAATTTAAATTAGGGCTTGAATTTGTATTTAGGGTTTTGGTTTACGTGCAGTTGTCCCGTTATCATTTAATTTATTGTATGCACGTCATAATCTATAGACATGTGTGCTTTCATGGTCTTGTATACCCTAATTCTTAGCCAATACAATGGACCCCATTTTTATTGACCTTTCATGCTACTTAGAGGTGGTTTCCTTATGTCTAAATTGATGCCCTATTTATTCTTTATGGTATATCTTATATTTAGGTGGATCAATTATCTTTTCTCTCTCATCTTATGCACTAGATTCAAGATTTACTAGTATGGCATGGTGCTTCCCTAGGCCCTAAAACTATAATTTATATCTTTCCATTATTCATATTCCCATGACACAAAAATTTATAAACATTACTTGTGCTTTGTGTTATACTACAAGGTCGAGTTTTTATTTCGTATAAATTTTAAAATTTTCAATGTACACTTATATGTTATTAATCAGTTAAGTACAATGTTAAGGTCTCTCTTGAATATAAAATATAAGGTGATGGAATATCCAAACATACAAGTAGATTTTTTGGATCTTTAGACATGCATTGAGACCACACTACATATGTGGATGCACCATTGATTACCCTAGAAGAATTTGATACCATGTATGAAAATGTATAAAGGTCTATGAGCCTAATTTTGGGTGCTTCCCCTTCACAAATGGAGAACAATAAAGAAGGAATGCATATATGGGGATGAATGAGGTATTTGGTGTTGTAATTAGGCTTAATACTGATTTTTGGGCCTTGTATGATGTTTTAAGTTTTTTAGAGTCATGTTCTAGCCTTTCCAAATATCTTGAGACCATATGTGTGATAGGTAGTGCATTATAAATCTTGAATTGAGTCACTTCCGTCATTTTTTCTTGTATTATATTTTATAATTTAGCTTCTATATTATGTATTTTTCTTTTTCATGATTGAATTATATTTTTTTGGTATGGAAGCTGACTACTACTAAAACTTAGACAAATAGGACATCATTTAAATTGATCAAATATTGTTCCCTTATTTATGTATATTTTCCTTTCTTAGGATAATATTCTCATTGGGGTATGGTTAAATCGATATATGAACTCATCTCTACATGTTAAGGATATTTGATAGACTTGTGTAGGCCCATTGTGGTTCAACTATGCCATCTATATAGTTTATTTTTACCTGGAGATGTTTTACATATGTCAAGGCAGCATCTAGCTCATAAAATATGTCATATACTATTACAAAGTATATTTTCATGAATTAAGTCTTCTATTTGTGTTTTATTTTTCCCTATGTTGACTATGGTTTCTATTTATGTGTAAATAGTACATCAAGGCTCAATCTACTATTAAAAACACATAATTAGACTAAATTTAGGTGATGTGAAGCTAAAGGATGAGTGCATAGATGTGGTGACCTTTCCCATACAAGCCCACAAATTAAAATTGATAATTTTCATGAATGTGGGAAGTTGTATCCTCTACTCCTTTGTAATATTAACTGGTATAAGAAGGTTGCATATCCTTATTCAACTTCTAATCCTTTTTTCCTATAACTCTATGACTAATATGGAATGATTTGAGATAAGTCAATGCATTTCTTCTCATATTCTTATGCCCTTGGAGTTAAGAGATAATCTATAACATATATATATATAATTTTAAGATGTTATGTGATGTTTGGGGTTGTGTTGAGGGTAGTTTTAACACTTCCAACTTGCTAAGCAATAACAAGTTATTATTTCTCTTGAAAATTAAATAAATTACTCCAAGGTTCCTTTATAGTCAGGTCTTGTCTGTGTGGGATAGCACAGTGGTTGTTGTCAACATATTTCACAAGGGATCTGGGTATTAGCTTTTTGGAAATAACATGCAATTAAACATAGTGATTTTGGTGGTTCAGTAAATAAATTGTATTTCATATCTGTAGCAGATTTATCTCAATTTAAATCTCTTTTCAATGATTCCAAACTGATTCAAATAAAATTCAAAATATATAAAGAGTAACAAGAGAGATTAAAATTGAAACAAAGAAAAATAGGTGCACCAAAATGGATTAACAAAATGATGCACCTGATTTTGCTATGTGTTTCATTCAATTATGAGGACTATAATGCATAAATGAATATCAAAAATCAAACCTAACCAATATAGTAATCAAAAGGTAGGTTTTAAGAGGGTCAAATGTTGTGTACCTGTTGCAAAAAGTGCTTTTTTGGGCCTCACTGAGGACTCATTCGCCTAGTGGCGAATGGGTCCTAGCTAGGGTTCTAGAAAATCAATTTTTGGGTTTTGTTCTTCAATGTTTGCACTCCCAGATCCTAGTCGGAGACTATCAGAAACCCAGAAATAAATTTTGTAGATCAGTTTCCATGATTTTGCAAGAAAGGTGACAACTTTGACAACTTTGCAACTTTAACAACTTTTTTTCTTCAATTGATCTTCAATCTAAAACCTGCAATCACACATCAAAGGAGAAGAAAAATGTTGTTTGTTAAGGAATAGGGGTTTTCCTTGGTCAAACCCTGTTTTGGTAATTAAACCTTGAAATGAATGAAAGCATAAAAGGAAAGATGAATGAACACAATGCAATGTCACAACTCACCAATTCTCAATTGAAACCTTGGAGTGCAAATCTACAAACTTGCATGAAGTGGACTCAATGAATGTAGATCTTGATCATGAACTTTGATATGAAACAATGCTTGAATTGGATCTTCAATGCTACGCATTAGCTCAACAACATGCATTATGCACTATGCCTTTGACATGATGAAATGACTTGATTGTTGTAATATTATTCTTCCAATCTGCCCTTGAATGCCTTATAAATTCTCTTGTGAGCTCTTGATCTCAATTTTCTGTAATGCTTGTAGACTTGAAAATGCTACCTAGGTGAAACTATGTGAAATAACCTTATATTTATACATAACTTAAGATTAATTCTCAAAATTCAAATAACACAAGAGGACATAAGATCTAGGATTTGAAATCATTAAAATATCACCAAAAACATATTCCAAGGGGGGGTCCTAGGGTTAAGTGAGGACCCATTCGCCATGTGGTGAATGGTTCCTAGCACACTTAACTAGGACACACATCGAGGGATGTTAAATGTTATGTGAAAATAGGGTCCTAGGACCTAGTGAAGACCCATTCGCCACCTAGGTCACTAACCTAGGACATATACCTTGTAAAATTAAGTGTTGTGTAATATCATTTCAGAGTGTCTAGCTTTATCCCTTGGAATTTGTAATTAATTAAGCTTGGATTTGAATTAAAGGGGCCAATTAACCTCAATTAATTAATAAAGCCCTAGATTAGTGTGAAATTGTAAAGATACACTTTAAAATACCCTAAATAAGGCACCATTAATTCCATTTTATTAAAAAGGGTCATAAACTTAATGTGAATATGTAAAACATAGTACAACACTAAATCAAGGCATAGTTAAGCTCATTTTAATATTAATTATTCCCAAATTAAGTGTGAAAAAGGGATACTTTTTTCGAAACTACATTTAACCCCACTTTAGTGAGAGTCCCATGTCAAACTCACACTAAAGTAGACATTTAAGACACTTATGTGGTGCAGGAGCATCCAAACAAAGTTAAGCCTCCATGAGGCAAATTTTAAATTTTTGTTCAATTTAGGTGTTTTCAAGGAAATTTAAGGTCCAAGAGGGCCAAAATAAATATTCATTAGGCCTTAGACTATATTTTTGAGTCATTTTTTATTAATTCAGCAAAAAGTGCAAAAATTGCAAAAGTTGAAAAAATTGTCAAATTGTAAAAAAGGTTGTAAAAGTGACAAAAATAAGAAGTTGAAGAGTCATGAGTAGTTTAAGAGTTAGTTGTGGAATTTTGATAGTTTTAGAAAGTTTATCATACCTTAAATAGGTCATTTGCATCATTGTAAAGATAGAAGTGGTGATTTGAAGTTGAATGGAATACAATTTGAGACTATTTATGTGCATTTTCCAGCAATTGTCTCTGTTGCAGGTCCTTGTACGGTCATTTACAGCCTATAAAAACACTTCTATTTGATTGGAGATGAAATAAATTTCAATCTAATTTCCAATGCAATTGGTTTGACTCAATTTCATTAAGATATGCAAAAGTTATTGAAATTTTGGTGCAAATAGGTGAATTCTAATTTAGCAGGGGCACCAAGCATTAAAAAAATGCATTTCTTCATTTTTAATTGGTTAAAACTCATGATTTTCAGTTTGGAGGTCTTTCTTAATATTTTCCTCAATATTTTCTAAGTTTCACTACTTTTTTATAAGGTTTTGGGCCATTTTGATGATGCCCTAGGCTGTTACAATGTGTTTTTGGAACAATGCAAAATCAGGACAGTCAATTTTAAGGCCTTATGTTTCAAAAAAAACCTATGCTTATTTTGACGTATGTTTAATAAATTCCAAAAGGGTACTCAAATATGGTTTTATATTGTTTATTTTAGGTTTGGTCTGAAAGCTATAGTCAATTTACAATGAATTTATGTTGTTAAAAGACTATTGTCAAAACGTAAAAGCAAGAATTTGAAGGGTTCTATCCAAGGGAACCTACACTAATTTTTGGATATGTTATAAAACATGGAAATGGGTATCTAAAAATACTTTTACAGTCCTAATATGAGTCTTGTATCAAAATTTATAACCGTTATCCTATTTTGGAAAACCACTAGGCTAGAGGCTAGCATAGGTGAGTTGGCCTTAAATCATTGTTTTCTGATCTTTGGATGGTTGAATGAGTTTTTGGGATGAATATAAGAATGTTGAAATAATTTACCAAATCTCATAGAAATTGGATTTCATTTGTGTAAATTGGAGCCCATGTTGCACAAGGTTAAAGAATTGAAATTGCCTCAAGATTGAAGAATTTCAGTTATGAACTCTTTTGTAATGCATCAAATTGGTATCAGAGCTCGGAAAAAAGTTTGGGCTAGTGTTGGTTTGTGGTTTTGTGGTTGTGTGCAGGCTAGGAAGAACCTGGTTGTTGTCAAGAGAAGGTAGAGAAAAGTTGATTAGAAGCAAGGAGAGACTTGCTTATGAAGATGGAGTATCTGAGAAGGTTTTTGCAGACAAGGGATTCACTTAAAGACAAAAAGAGAAAAGAGGAAAAGGAAAAGAAAAAGAAAAAGGAAAAGGAAAAGGATCAAGAGTGGAAGCAAGAACTAGAGGCAGTGAGAATGAAGATAGAAATACTTGAGGCTAAGTTGGAGCAATTACAATCTAGTTGGCATTTAGCAGTTAAGAGGCAAGATGTTTGGCCTATCAAGAGGCTAATAATGAAGATAAAACAAGAGAGAAAGCAAGCTAAGAAGATGAGGACTATGTCAAAGGCTGAAGAAAGCAAACCAAATGAAGAGATTGTTGATAATGAAGAATTCAAACAAGTAGAGAATGAAGACCTTGAAGGCATGAAGACAACAAATGAAGAAGACTCAATGGAAAAGGAAGAAGTTGATGAAGAGTTGGTGCCTACACCTGATGAAGAAGAGGAGTTTGAAGCACGAGAAGACAAAGAGGAGACCTCAAGGTCACAATATTTTGTTTCTAATTTTTCTTTGAACTATGTATGTGCAGGTCATGATAGGTTTAGTAATATGGAACATTTTATTGCTTGCAAATCAACTAATGATGCATCACATATTGCACACCTATTCTTTAAAGAGATTGTTAGAATTCATGGGCTACCATTATCTATAGTATCTGACAGGGATGCCAAGTTCATTGGCCAGTTTTGGAGAACATTGTGGAAAAATTTAGGAGCCAATTTTTCATTTAGCTCTACCTACTATCCTCAGACCAATGGTCAAACTGAGGTTGTCAATAGGTCATTGGGAAATATGTTAAGGTGTTTGACTAAGGAGCATAATCAGTCATGGGATTTGATATTTCCACTGGTAGAATATGCCTATAATGACTCCATCAATCGGAGTATGGGGAGAAGTCCATTTGAAGTTGTTAATGGAAGGCGTCCAAGGGGTGTTTGTGAGTTGAGAGACTTGATGGGGATGGAGAAAATAAGTGCACAAGGTAAGGATTTTGTTGTGTCAATGCATGACATACACAAATAGGTCAAGGAGACACTTGAAAAGCATGCAACCAAGTATAAGGAGAGAGCAGACTTGAAAAGAAGAGATGTACAGTTTAAAGTAGGTGATCTAGTATGGGCATATCTAAGAAAAGAAATATTACCTAAAGGGAAGTACACTAATCTGATGATAAAGAAGATAGGACCCTGCAAGGTGGTCCACAAGTATGGCAACAATGCATATGAGATTGAAATCCCACAAGGAGTTGCAATCTCACCAATTTTCAATGTAACTGACCTTTATTCCTTCAAGGGAACTATTTTTGCAAGTAAAAAAGAAGCGGGTGAACCTAAAAATGATGAAGGAGAATGGAGCAAGGACCTTCCACCTACTCAACCAATGAAACTTGAAGTTGTGTTGGACTCAAGGGAGGTGAAAAGAACAAGGAGAGAGGTTCATAGAGAGAATTTGATAAAGTGGCATGGACTGCCTGAGGAAGATGCAACCTGGATGAAAGAAGAGGACATTGCTCAGCATGGAGTCTCTATTGAAGACCTCATTTCATCAAGAGAATGAAATCATTTCATCCCCAGGTGTATGGTACAGAGCACCTTCACTGTTTGCACAATTTTGGTCTGAGTTGCTTTGAATTTAAGGTCTAGTGTTTAGAATTGGTATTTTTATTTTGTAATAAGGCCAAAGTGGCCAAGTTCATGTTGTAAAAAGCATTGGTGGTTAGAGTTAGGAAGGGTCTCAATATTGGCATTAGTATTATGGGATAATTTAGTGTTTTGTGTTTAATTTGGGGAGTAGTTGGAAGTCCAACAGTCAAATCTGTTTGAATTCATTTTTTGGAATGATGTAACAAGATGAAAATCCAGTAAAAAAGGGAGAGAATCTCTCGAGAATGGTTGGAGACTGAATTTATTGAAATTGGAATTATGAAAGTGTTATTTTTTTATGTGTTTTTCTAAAACTCTGAGTTTGTTACTATTCTGTACAACCCGTACAATTATCAATCTATGAAAAGTTTGTGGTGTTGAGTTCAGTATCAAACTAGCTTTCATTTGAATCATAATAGATAGGATTTCATTTAGTAATAAGGAATATTTACTGTGTTTTCTTAAAACTGGTTTGTAACTAGGGTTATTGAGGGTTTATGACAAAAAATGGATTAGTGAAGGCCATTCCACCGATGTTAACTACTGTAGATATGTGGAATGGGCCTGTAGGAGTGTCAAGTAATGTTTCTTTCCATTTCTTGGTAGGGTGGTAAGAAGGAATGAGCTTAGGAATGAGTTCTTGAATTGACTGAGTGAGTTTCCAACAAAGGAAACCCTGATTTTTGTGGAGATCAGCTAGTTTTAAGATTGATTAAGGGGAAATGGTGATAGATTCTTGAGATTGAAGTTTGATGCTCAAGATGCATGTAGGTTTTGAGGCCAGGAGAAACAAATTTGAGGGACTTGTTGTGTAAAAGGGGCCTAATTAGGCCATGGTGGAATGAAGAAGGCCACTTTGGAGTGCCTTTGTCCAAAACAACCTAGGTTAGGCTTTTGATATGTTGTAGAGTAGAGTAATGGGTCCCCAAAAGTGTGTTGTGAATTTCATGAAGAAAACTATATAAGGAGATATAGTTGAATAAGTGTGTCTATTGTACTACTAAGTTTCAACAATCCCAATGAAGAAATTCACCCAAATCATGAAGTGGGGTCAATCTGTTCAGTCAAGAAGTGTAGAGAGGAGTTAGAAACCACCCTATCTTGCATCATTATGTGCAGCAATGACAAAGATACACAATCATACAACATCAAAGATAAAGAATAAAAGGGAGGTGGATCAAGCCTCAACTATCCAACATGATGTGGAACACGTCTCAGTTGTTTGTCCAAATAACGTTAACAAGCATAACTCAATGCCTACTATGTAAATGACATGTGTGATCACTCTAAGGTAGTGGAACCTTAGGCCGTCCACTAGGTGACTATCCCTCCAGGAAGGTCGCTTAGTGAGAAAGTCATGCCAGTGTTTCGACTCTCACTGTACTTACCATACCAAATCTATCCCTCTGATAACTTCGATAGGGCGCCACTCATATTCTTGTCTCGTGCTTAACAAGGTGTGTTATTCTAAGAACCAAAGCACATGTCAAGGCTCCACATGCAAGTAAGGTGTGTAATGCTAGGTGGCCTTGAATCAGGGTTTTGAGCTTTACAAGGTTGGCAAGTTGTGTTATGCCAACTTATGAACAATATGTATGTAGGTTTTTGTTCAAAGGGATTTCACTTCATTTGTAAGGTCTTCTTCTTAGGGATCATCATGCCTGATGTCTCCAAGAGAGTACAAATCAAGAGTAACATATTGCCACTTATGGGATGCCTAGCGTCGCATCAAGCCACTAAGAGGAAATTCATACGCTAATAAATATCGCACTCTTGGAGGACATCAAACCCAAAGATACCACCAAGAAAAGGACATGTCAAAAGAAAAGAAAAAAAAAATTGCACCATGAAACATGCAAAATGTCAAAAGATATCATCAATGTATGCCCCCACTTTAGATCGGTTGCTAACACCATTGTTGTGAGAAATTTCTTTAAAGTAGCCAATGATTAATCTTAAGACATGAGAGCTTACTCAGAAAGCCCTATGCCAAGTCATATGCTTCCGAAATAAAACTACGTCATGAAAAAGGAAGGAGGGGTTGCCCCAAAAAATACATAAGGGATCTACGGATTTGGGGTCAGTATATCTTTGCTACAATGTTGATTTTAGAGCTCAAAAATGTCATCATTCCCGAAATACTCATAGAACTGGAAGAATGACACATAGAGAGTGAAAGTAAAGAAAAATATTTTGAATCAACATGGAAGAGACCTAAATGTCTCAATGCCTTGCATCATCCCCAAAAGGAAAACACAAGACAAGCGAAAAAGGATAAAAAATTTATGACATATAGAAGAATGTAGATACATATAGAGGAATGCACAAAAAAAAAGAGATACATCAAACGAAACAACACGAAGGATCACATTACGCACATGCAATCAAAAGAAGACAATACAAAAGACTATAAGGCACATGAAAGTCAACCTAAAGCAGGTTGTTTGCATCCCAATCTCGATCGGTATATACGAAAGGCGGAAAACTAGCCAAAGGGACAACAACAAGTGTTGAACTAGGACAAGTACTAAGTTCAACACTCTTTTTAGGAGATTTTTCATTTAAGCTCATAGAAGAGAAGAACAATGAATTCAACTCATTATGCACTTGTTCATCAATCTTTGCAATATCACTGTCATCATCTAGATTGATCACACCATGAGGTTGAAGGATAATGTCTCTAGAAGGTTCTTATTTATGTTGTGGTGAAGGTATAGAACCATCATGCATGGCTTTGGGAAAATTCGGATTTTTATTTTTTGTGTTGTTCTTTTCTTCTTGATTTTGTAACATATGAGCAATAGCATGATGTCTATGCCTACAATCTAGCATTTTGATTTTGTTTCAATCTTTTTTTCAATTTGCATTTGTGTAGGAGCGGGTTTTTCAATCATAGGTTTATTTTTTCCCTTAGGGGAGGAAGGGAAGGAAACATAGGAGGTTTTTCAACCACTTTCTCTTTAGCTTTGTAAACTTGTTAGATTTTAGGAGGCACAACGGGATTGTTTTGATTGCCTTGTGGTCTCTTGTAGGAAATGGTAGGAGGATTTGTCATAGGTTTTTCTTGGATATTTGGAAGGGATTTTTTCTCAATCATCGGTTCATCAAGGATAGGTGGCTCCATCATGAGTGAAGGCATGTTTCTAAGGGATAATTCAGCTATGTTTTTTGCCTTAAACTTTTGATATGATTTGAAAAAGTAGTCCTCACAAGGTCTAATAGGTTCAATAGGCTTGGGCCAAAATAAATCCAATGAAAAGTTCCCTTGGGAAGATATGGGATTAAATCCACTATGGTGTATAGTAAAGATTTCATTGCCAAAGGTAAACTTTAAACATTTATGCACAACCAAAGGGACAAAATTCATGGAACGAAGCCATGGATAGCCTAACTTCACACGAAATTGGTCCAACGGGATGATGGTGAATGCAACATTTAATGTTTTCGGTCTGACTTTTAAAGATAGATTTATCAAGCCCATCGCAAGACAAAAAAACCATTATCCATTTTTATCCATGCTTTCAGTTTATTGTATGTATCTTGATAGAGTTCATACACAAATAGGAATTCTTTAGTGATCACGTTCTCTCCACATATGGGATCAATTAATATCCCATTAGTGGGCTTGTCATTGATTCTTCTAGCTATATAAAGAGGACCATTGGGTGCATGTTTAAGTATGTATTTTTGTGAGAAAGCGATATCAAGAAGCATTTTGGTTGAGCCCTTACGAGGTTTAGCTTCAATAAATGCTATGAATTCAACTTGTTCATCCACATTTTCATCTTTTATGTTTTCGTTATCCGTGTCAACATTCATCACATCATTCTTTGTTTCACTAGCTTTGACAAATGAAATGGTATGTTTTGGCATGGGATTTGTAATTTTTTGTAAATTATGGTTAGGAGGAGCTATAGACTTATTACCTTGATCATTCACACCTCCAATTAGAAGATGATTAGAATCAATGAGGTCTTGCACAATATGTTGAAGACGCTTACAATGTTTCGTATTATGTCCATTTTGTCGGTGATAATGGGAATAAGAATTTGGTATAAATCGTACGGGAAATGGTTTATTAGGATTAGGAACTCTGACAGGAGGTAGGGAAAGAATATTATTTTCTACGAGTTGCAATATGATATTGTGAAGAGTATCAGGTAATGGAGTAAATTTTATATTCCTATCCGCAAAGGCATATAAATTTGTCATCTTTATGGCAGCCACTTGGTTATCAACTTGTTGGTTTGGTTGAGGGGAATTAAGCTGTAAAAAGCCCCTATTCTATTTCTTGAAAGGTTGGTAGCTATTTCAACATGAAGGGATGTACATAATTGTGTGAAGGTTGGGAATTTCAACATCTCAAGTTTGTTTCGGATTTTTTTTTGTAAATTGGCAATAAACATTCAATGGAGGTCGCCATCGGGAATCTTAATGAACATTTATTTGTGAATAAAGCATTTGATATCTCGCTATGAAATCAGTCACTTCTCATCATCATTTTGTTTTCATGTCATTAAATCAGCTAGGGTCATCTTGGGACCCATGTGAATGTGGAAATGGTTGTAAAAGGCATCAATAAGCTCATTGAATGAGTTTATTGAATTGTTTGGTAAAGATAAATCCCACTCTAAAGTAGTATCCATCAATGACCTAGGGAATAGTTTAGCCAAGAGATTATCTTCAAAGATGAAATCACTACATAGGTTTGTATAAGTAGAAACATGGCTAACAGGATCTCATTTCCCATATTTCTCAAATATAGGAACTTCTATACCTTGTGGCATTTGTGTTCTCAATATCTCCAAGGATAATGGGTTGGTTTTGATGTATTGTGAAGGTTGAACATTGTTGTTTTGATTTATGGTTGCAATTTGTTGTTGAAGGGCTGACATGTTTTACATAAGTGTGTTAATGATGGCATCATTGTTATTGTAAGGTGGAGGGGAGTAAGGTGGAGTGGTGTATATATGCGGAGGGCAAGTGAATTGTAAATTTGTGAGGGAGGATGGTTGAGGAGATATTGTATTTGAATGCACAAAGCTAGAAGGATTCCCTATGGAAGTACCTAAGGAAGTGTTGACATTGCTAGTAGGTTGAATGGTTGTGGTAACTTGAGTACTAACTATGTGTGTAGGAATGGAAATGGGTATTATAGAAGGAGGAATTGAAGTTCCACCTTGGCTTTGAGTACACCCCAAAGCTTGATTACAACTAGTCATGGTAGGGATGGTGTTGTTAACATTATGCACATTGGTTGTAGGTATGGAAGTCATGAGAAATGAGGTATGCATGCTATGATCCATAGGAGGTTGATTATCAACACTATTAGAAAGAGAGTTAGAAAACCCAAGATCCATGGAAAATGGTGTATCGTGGGATGACATGAGTCTTGAACTATGTCTTACAATAGTATTGCTAATAGGACACCAAGTTGTAAAGGTCATACAAGTTTCACAATTAACTTAGTGTGCAGACCCAAAATGGAAAGAGGCTTAAAATGCAATGCAATGACCTAGAATGTAATGTGTAAATTCAATTTTCAGATTCTAAACAAGGTAATTTACTGATTACGCTATGTAACAATCTAAAAAATGAAATCTTGTAAATGCAATTTTGAAATCACACAATGCACTAAATGTACCAAATCAAACTAATGAAAAAGAAACTCAACAAATTGTAACATAGATCTAATAACAGCAAACAGAAGCATAAAACTGAAGATTTTAATTTCAAAAAAATGCAGATTTAGGTCTAATCAGGGATTCATTTGCCCTATGGCGAATGGGTCCTAGATTAAGGTTTTTAAAATGATTTTTATAGATTTTCAGGTGTTTTCTAATGGTTTTCAGATTCGGGTCTGCTATAATATTTTTATGTTACCAATTTTCATTACAGCTCAATTGATAGAGTTGATTAGTTTCATTTTTAAGTGAAATTTAAGTTAGTTGATGCATATGTTTAAATTGTTGTTTTGCATCGGATCTATCAAGTCCAATTATGCAAATATTTTCAATGGATAGAATTTCAGAGTTACTCGGTGCTTTGCAAATGAAATGAAGTATAAAGAAGAATACATAAATGATTAAGACAGAATCATTGCTTTCATTTATTTCAAAATATTGTTACATTTCATTATTTCATTTATTCATAAATGAATTGTGCAAGTTTGCATTGAGATACATGTCTTTTCAAAATGGAAAACAAGAAAAGAAATTAAAGTGCCCCACACAAGTTGTGGGAGTAAGTGTAACAATGAATCATGAGAAGCATGCTACACTATTGAAGATGTAAGAAAGAAAGACACATAAGCATGAACATAATCATCATTGCTTGTTGCTTTTGGTTGATTCGGGAGTGGCGCACCATCATTCATCCTCGAGCTCTGATTGAAATGTAAGAGAAGTAAAGGGTTGTTAGAGCTCTGATTATGAACATCCCTATATGAATCACCAACAATAATGTAAAATACTGCTTTTAATACATTGAAATAGCTGAAGTTCTAAGAACATGAGTTGGACAGAAGCCAAGAAGGAAACATCATAATAGTATATTGTTTTATCTAACATTGTTTGCTTCCATGTGCAGGTATAGAAAAATCTATGTAGTTAATCATTTCGTGAGGACTTAAAAGCAAGTGGAGTAAAACGGGCTCCCACAAGGGTAGAGCTTGGCATCCTGCCCCTTAAACAACAAATGGGGTTGAGTAAGGAAATTCAGTTATCATGCTCATATGAGCCATTCATGAAGGATTGAAACATATTTCAACTATTAAAGCAATCAAGATCATTGTTCACTAACAACAGTCAAGTCTGAGAGCAACGAAGTGAAAATTACAAGTGAACAATGAACTCAATTCTGATGCAGAATCAAATGAAATGCATCAATTTCCATACTGAAAAGTTTTAATACTATCAAATTGATTGCATCTTTGCTGCCATGTGATTTGTTCATGTTTATTCATGGTGTTTTATGGTGTTCTTTTCTAATGCAGCAAGTGTTTCATGTTCATAATGGTGATAGTGAGCAGGCATACATAATGCCTCATCAACAAAGCATTAATAAATGATAAAAGCACATAAAGAAGCTTTAGACTCTCAGAGAAGCCAAATCTGGTTATAAACAAGAACAAGTTGTGAACACATGGACATAGGAGGGAAATATCTCTTTATTTCATGAAAATTTTGAGCTGAGAATGCATATTTTATGAAACACTCGAGTGTATGAAAGGAGTGATGACAAGCAACCTATAGGAACATCAATTTTGCTACAGGAGGTACAAGTAAAAGAAGAGGTGTTGTTTTAGTTTTACTTCAATAGAGGAACAATGAAAGGTGAGTACATAATCAGGGTTGTGTTGGGTATGTGCAGGATCATCATGGAAAAAATAGGCCCTTAAGTGGCAATAAAAATTTAGAAAAATCAGAGTTAGGCAACTTGACGTAAAAATTTGAATAAGTTATCTATATTATTTCAAAAATATGTAAGAATAGAATCTGTGGAAAATTGAATGTAGTTTCTAAACTACTAGATATATTTATTTATTTTAAAATCTATTTGGGGAAAATTTGAAATTTCAATGTAGTAGTACTTAAATTTCAGGGAAAAAATAAGTAGGTGTTTGTCTGACCACCCTAACCACAATAAAATGATAATATTTTATAATAATATTTTAGATATAAGTAGAGGACTCATGTCCCAATGTGATGCATATTTTTTTGTATTTTTTTTCCAAGTAAATAATTAATTATGACTTTTTTATTACAACTTTTTAAAAATATAAAAACTTGTATGTCTAACCACCTTAACTTGGTCAAAACTTCATGAAATTCATTTTTTTATTTTTTTTAATCCTACAGTATGCAAAGCATAGAATGTGACGCATGTTTTGGATTCGAAAAATGTGATATGGTTTGAAAAATATAGATGTTTTTCAATCAGCCTATCAATCAGGACTTTAGTCGTAATTCAAATAGAAAATGAATAATAATTATTTATTAAATTCAAAATAAAGAATAATTTATATTTTTAAAAAGCTGAGAATCTCCTTTAAAAACCCTTTTCGTTTCATCAATTTAGGGTAAAAAAAAAGTCGTCAGCCACATGGGCGAAGTCTAGAAAAGTAAGGTAAGTTGTTAAACACATTTTTTGTGTTGACTTCTTAGGATTGGCATGTCCTAGCCAAATTCCGAAGCAAACCCGAGCCTAATCCCTAGGTAGTAGGTTTTGTGTCAGACATATCGGATATCCGATCCAAATTGGATATCGGATTTGAATTGGATATCCGATTTTTTATATAAAATTTTAAAAAATCTAATATAGTTTTTAATATATTATTTAAAAAATTGCAATTTTCAAATCAGATATCCGATTTAAATCAGATATTCGATTTATTTTATATATAATTTTAAAAAATCTAATATAGTTTTTAATATATGATTTAAAAAATTGCAATAAATAATTTATAGTTTATTTTAATATATCTAGTTGAGAATATACAATATAGTTTATAATTCAATATATAATATATAATTTATGATAATCTCTTATGGAATTATGTATAATATATAATATATTATACTATTATCTATAATATTTAAATATTATTTATATATTCTAGTTAATGTATAAACATTTATATATATATATTAAGTTAATATATAAAATATTTACTAATATATTAAATATTTAAATATTCTCTCTTTCCC